>CAUYON010044002.1:0-33492 GCA_963573935.1 Arctocebus calabarensis
TTTTTTTTTGTAGAGACAGAGTCTCACTTTATCGCCCTGGGTAGAGTGCCGTGGCGTCACACTGCTCACAGCAACCTCCAGCTCTTGGGCTTAAGCGATTCTCTTGCCTCACCCTCCCTAGTAGCTGGGACTACAGGCGCCTGCCACAGCGCCCGGCTATTTTTTTTTGTTTTGCAGTTCGGCCGAGGCCGGGCTTGAACCCACCACCTTCGGTATATGGGGCCGGCGCCCTACTCGCTGAGCCACAGGAGCCGCCCTCTTTCTCCATTCTTGATAATGTTTCTAATTCTATCCAGGTGGTCATAAAAATACTACATCATCATTTTTTTGTTTATCGTTAACTTAAGTACTTCATGGTATGCATATGCCACATTTTATTAATCCATTTGTGTATTGGTGAGGACTTGGGTTGTTTCCATGTCTTTGTGATCGTAAATTGTGCTGCTTTGAACATTTGAGTGTAGATATTCTTTTTTATAAAATGAGCTTTTTTTCCTTTCAGTTTATACCCAGCAGTAGGATTGCTAGATCAAATGGTAGGTCTAAAGTTATTTGAGGTATCTCCATACAGCTTTCCATAGAGATTGTACTAATTTTCAGCCCCAGCAACAGTGTGTAAGAGTTCCCTTCTCTCTGTATCCATGCCAGCATCTGTTGTTTTGGGACTTTTTAAATATAAGCCATTCTCATTGGAGATAGCCAGATGTAAAAGACTGAAACAAGATCCGTATCTCTCACTAGTCACAAAAATTAACTCACAATGAACAAAAGACTTACACCTCAGGCAGGAAATAAGAATCCTAGAAGAAAATGTTGAAAAAACTCTTACAGATATCAGCCTATGCAAAGAATTCATAGAGAAGATCCAAAAGCAAACACAGTAATGATAAAAATAAAGAAATGGGACCTGATCAAATAAAAAGCTGCACAGCCACACACACAATCAAAAGAGCAAATAGACAATCCACAGACTAGGAGAAAATATTTGCATACTCTATATCTGATAAACCAGAATCTACAATGGACTCAAGCAAATCAGCAAGAAACAACCAAATAACCCCATTAAAAAGTGGGCAAAAGGCATGTATAGAAACTTTTCAAATGGAGACGTACTAATGTCAGAAAAAGTCACAAACAAATGTTCAATGTCTCTAATCATTAAGGAAATGCAAAGCAAAACCCTTTTAAAAATCTTGACAGATTCGGCTCGGCGCCTGTGGCTCAACGGGCTAAGGCACCAGCCATGTACACCTGAGCTGGCGGGTGCGAATCCAGCCCGGCCCGCCAACAACAACGACAGCTGCAACCAAAAAGTGGCCGGGTGCTGTGGCGGGCACCTGTGGTCCCAGCTACTTGGGAGGCGGAGGCAAGAGACTCGCTTGAGCCCAGGAATTGGAGGTTGCTGTGAGCTGTGGTGTCACAGCGCTCTATCCAGGGTGACAGCTTGAGGCTCTGTCTCAAAAAAAAAAAAAATCTTGACAGATTCGTTTTCATTTAACTGCTTCTTGATTTTTCATCTGTGGTCTGTTATCCTATTTGAGTATATAAGACAGGAATTTTGTTGCAGCTCTTCCAATCTCTGTGAAATTCCATTTAGATTCCAGCTGCCTCACTGAAAAATCTAACTAATGTAGGGATAGTGTATTAAGACCCATTTATTTATCCTACCAATCATATTTTTCTTTTTCTTTTTCTTTTCAAGACAGTGTTTCACTCTGTCACCTGCATAGAGTGCCATTGGGTCATAGCTCACAGCAACCTGAAATTCTCGGGCTCAGTCAATCGCCTTGCATAAGCTTTCTAAGTAGCTGGGACTATAGGCACCTGCCAGAACACCTGGCTAGTTTTTTTCTATTTTTAGTAAAGACAGGGTCTTGCTCAGGGTCTTTGCTCAGGCTGGTCTCAAACTCCTGAACTCAGGCTATGCACTAGCCTTGGCCTCCCATTATAGATGTGACCCACCTGTCCTATCCTACAGATCTTTATTGAGCATCTATTATGAACTAAACACTATTCTTGGCACTTGGAATACAATAGTAAACTAGGATATCTGCCCTTGTGAAGCTTACACTCAGGTGTGATGAAAGAACAAAAAATAACACAGTACGTAGATGTGCCAGATGATAAGTCATTGATAGAAAAGAAAAAAATTAGAGTAAGAAAGATCAGGAGTGCCCGGAGGGATGGGGCACCTAGCAGCACTACAGTAGGTTATCAGAGTAGGGCTCACTGAGGAGAGATTTGTCCAGACTTGAAGAAGAAATGGATCACACTTTTCTTTTCCCAGCTCCACTGAGGACTTTTAGCTAGTGCTGCCTGAGACTCAGAAGATATGGTGCGTTTGCTGAGCTGCCATACCACTTGTTTTTGGCTCACACAACACACTGGTGAGGAAGGTGTTAGTCATTCCTTTACTGTTGTGTGACATGGGAGACTGAGGACAGGAACAGAGAAAACAGAAGCAGCTTGGGGTTCAAGAATGGGGCGGGGATGGAGCACAGAGATCTCCACTCGGACATCAAGAAAGGTTCTGCACATCTTGTGGGTAGAATTAAGTCAAAACCCCTCTTATTTCCTAAATGTTCCTCCTATAATGAGTTTAAATTATCTAAATCACAAACCTCTAAAAAGCCTCTTTCTACCTCTCAAAACTTGTCTTAGCTGCTTCTTTACCTTTCTTCTTTACAATATTTCTCTAGTGACCAAGGGAAAGCAACTATAAATCCAGGAGAGGGACTTCCAGTTCTGCTATTTTAATCCTAGCTCTGCCCTATCTTATTACATTATAGCTCTCTATTTCTTGGGGATCTTTCAAAGAAAATGTGACTAATCAAAACACAGTTGAAAACTTTTTCATTCTGGGTGGCGCCTGTGGCTCAAAAGAGTAAGGGGCTGGCCCCATATGCCGGAGGTGGCAGGTTCAAACCCAGCCCCGGCCAGAAACTGCAAAAAAAAAGAAAACTTTTTCATTCAACATAAAATGTGTATTAAGCGACTCATGGGTTTCAGGCCCTCTCCACACACCAGGATACAAAGATCAGCAAGCTACACAGACGATCTTACTAGTAGGGAAAAGGTATTCTTGATAATCTGTTGGGGAGCTGCTACACCACAGACCACAGGCTAAGTTTTAAGAAAACAATGAAATAATGTTTGCCATATTCTGGAAACAATTTGGTTAAAAATAGTAAACTTTTTTTTCAATGGACTCCGAAGGAATGAAACTTAAGAAGAAGCATGTTCTTACTGCTTATTTTCCCAGGAACATTTAGCCATTCCTCCTGATTCCTTACAGCAAGTCTGTGTTTTCCTGAATGGCCTAATCAACTGCATTTGATCTATTATCTCTATGCCACAAACAAAGAAAGGAGAGAGACTTCACAACAGTCAATAAAAAAGAACTGGAAACAGTGGAATAAGGTGCTGCTCTGAGGTGGTGACTAAGAACAACGTACAAGCACAGAATAATAGTGATGAAGCTGTTGGAAACCACAGGACCTCTGGGAATGCTTCATGTGGGGAGCATTCTGCCATCAAGTCTATGGGAAGTCTGCCCATTAGATGTTAGTGATGTTATTTTATATTAGATGAAGCTCAGTTGCCAGAGAAACGCACACTTTCTTCAGCCTTTTATGTCTTAGAGATTCCCCCCCAAACTGAAATTAGCACATACTATACACATGGTGTTTGCTGCCAGATTATAGAATGTTTTTGCATCAGTGAGCAGGCTGCTGCTGCTGTCTTTTCAGCAGAGGGAAGTGCAGATAGGTGAAAACAGGAGGAGAAAATAAGTGCATTCCTCACAGGCTGCTTTCTCTGTCTAGCTCATTCACCAGACTCATCATTCTAAGGAGGCTTTTATGCTGCTTTCATTTTATTGCTGGGCCTATCCTGTTTCCATGCCCGAATGAAACATTCTTGGAATTTAAGGCATCGTTTTACCAACCTGACCACAAGCTTCCCCTTGTTTCCTCTGTTCTGCTCACACCCTTGAATAATGCCTCTCCCTAGATACTAAATGGACTGTCCCTGTCGAGGACACAGAGAAGAATGCTGAGTCCTCAGCTCCTGCATGTCTTCAAAAAATGTAAAGACAGACAAGCAAAGCAGTAACATGACAGGCCCATTGTTTGAGCCTAGTGCTGGGACTTCCCCTTTTGTACAAGCTGAGTCACATTTTTCCTGTTGTCAACTGGAAGCCTGTCCGTTGATGTATGATAGAGCTATCTTGCTGATATATAATGCCAGGCAGACAGGTTTCCTTGCATTTGTTTGCCTTACCTTGGACCTTTACCAATTAGAAGCTGTCCACTGGCCAAAAGAGATAAGGTATGGTTTATTAAAGCTCAGATACTACACTGAATGAACTAATTTCTGACAATTTTCTTCTGTTAAAATGCTATCCGAGGTTCCTGCCTTATGCAATCTTACAGATATTGACAGAGGTCTTTGGGATGTATATGTGCATTTTATTCTTCATATCTGTTCAGTTAACACGTGTTTTAAAACCACAGATATATTTGATTGGCTGGAAAATCGTGAAAACAGGAAGCCAAAGAATGGAATCAACTGTTAACCATAACAAGTGAGGCTTTCTGCATAAGTGCCAAGATGGGAATGCTGTTATGAGAAACAAACAAAATGAAACGATAATATTGGTATAATTCCAGCAGGAAGAGTGAGCATCCAGTCTGCCCTAATTTTCATGTTTTTAGTGCCTTATAACCAATGAAATGGTTTTCAGATCTTAATCTACAATAAAATCTCCAAAATTAAGAGAGACGTGTGATGACATTCGCTAGCTAAGAAATATTTGAGATAATATTTTCAGTCTGACCATCACCATCTGCACTGGGCTTTAAAACAAGAACTTGCTGTTCTAATTTAGTCTCTGTATTTATTTAGCAAATATCTGTCAAATCTTTACTCTAGAATAGGCACTGTCATAAGCGTTAAGGTTAGGAAGGTGATAGAACATTCCCTTCTTGCTTGTAAACCTTTGCACATTACACCAAGACTTTTCTTGCAGTTCCTGAGGTTTCCCAAGTACCACTTGTCCCATGATACTCACTCTTCAAGGTGAATTTTTGGAAGCTTATTTATCCCCAGTGTAATGTTTAAAATATCCTCATCTTCGCTCGGCGTCTGTGGCTCAACGGGCTAAGGTGCCAGCCACGTACACCTGAGCTGGCGGGTTCGAATCCAGCCCGGGCCGCCAAACAACAATGACGGCTGTAACCAAAAAATGGCCGGGCGTTGTGGCGGGTGCCTGTCGTTCCAGCTACTTGGGAGGTGGAGGCAGGAGACTCTCTTGAGCCCAGGAATTGGAAGTTGCTGTGAGCTGTGATGCCACAGCACTCTATCCAGGGTGACAGCTTGAGGCTCTGTCTCAAAAAAAATAAAATAAAATAAAATATCTTCATCAATGAATATGAAAAACACAAATATTAGAATGAAATACATGAGTCAAGTTTTAGATGAATACTAGGAAATACTATCACAATAGTATGAAATAAGTTTATAAAACTTATTTGTTTAAAAATTGTATAAATGCAAGTGAATTTTTAAAATACTTGTATAAACTTTGGGACAGGACCTTCATTGGCAGTAGATGGAGGATGGGTAGAGAAAGGACTAAGCTTCATATGGAAAATCCTGAAATTATTCATCTTTCAAGAATTTCTATATGGTTTGGTGCCTGAGGCTCAGCAGCTAGGGTGCCAGCCACATACACTGGAGCTGGGGGGTTTGAACCCAGCCTGGGCCTGTCAAACAATGACAACTACAAACAAAAAAATAGCCAGGCTTTGCGATGGGTGCCTGTAGTCCCAGCTACTCGGGAGCCTGAGGCAAGAGAATTGCTTAAGCCCAAGAGTTTGAGGTTGCTGTGAGCTGTGACGCCACGGCACTCTACCCAAGGGTGACATAGTCAGACTCTACCTCAAAAAAAAAAGAAAAAAAAAAAGATTTTCTATATGAATTATACTATCTGAAAGATGTCATGTGCCATATATTCAGAAAATTACATTTTTAAAGTATGATCAATATCTCTCAAGGTCTGATTCTGAAAGAAAAGAATTTAAAACATTACAATGGGACATTTTAATGTCATCTTGTGGGAGGGAGAATTAAGAATTAATGTGAAGTTGGCACAACTGATTGTTAGTTAGGAGATTAAGTCATAATGCATATATTAATCTATTTAACCTTCAAGCACAATTTTAAGAGACTGTTTTAGGAGGAAGTACTTTTAGGCTAGTTGGATACTCATTACAGTTAGCTTTAATTGTATTCAAAAATCTGCTCTTAGAAATTTAAAATCAAAGCTGGAAAAAAACAGACAGCTTACTCTAAATCTCTTCTCTTACAGATAAGGAAACTGAGGCACAAGCTAAGTGACATCTAGAGGTGACAACATTTATTTAGGGAATGAGCCAAACGAAATCCAGGTCACCTTGATACCAGAGCCTATCTCAAATCTCTGCATGGAAAAGAGAGGAAACAAAACGGCATCTAACATTGTCTAATTATTCCACATCCCATATTGTGAAGCAATTCAATTTGGGAACAGAATCAGTCACTAATTGGAAAAACACTGCATTGACTTTGAACTCACAAATCGCCTTAAGAGGTGTTAAACTTGTCCTCATACCCATGGAGCATTACAGAGCTGCAGTACCAATCCTGCACTAACAAAACAGTCTTTTTTGTTGTTTCACAAAGGTAAAAAGTAAAAAAAAAAAAAATTCTAAATAAAAAGGCCCTTCCAAAAAGAAACCCAGGAAAAATGGCAATAATAATGCAAAATATTCAACTATATAATTTCCCTGACTTTGATTTAATCATACAGTTAAACAACACTATTACTTATTCCACAGCTACAGATCAATTTGCTCATGTATGAAACCTATGAAATACAACCATTTTCTCTTCAGATGAGTGATCCTGGTTTGAGTTACCCATACAATTTGATAAAAATACATTATTCCAGATGGACTCCAGTTGCTAAGCAGATGGAAATGTTTAAGTAAAAGCCTAAAAACTTTATTATCCTAAATTAGGTGGTCAGAGAAAAAGTATGAGAATATAACTATAACCCAAATAATTTGTAAGTTTTCTGAATTTTTTTAAATCCTATTTTCAAGAGGGGAAAAAAAACTTCAGAAAAGAAAAAAATGGTGACACATATTTAAGTTTTAAAGAAAATATCTGCTTTTTCAGTCAAGTTTTTAATCAATGACTTGCAGCTACCACAAATAAACCTGTTAAAGTCATGTTCTGCTTTTACATACTGAGTAGCCCCTCCATAACTCAAGCTCTGGCTTATTCCTCTCCTCCAGGTGACTGGACATGTCCCCCCACAGGCACAGGGGCAATCTCTGGGAGCCTCACTAGAGTGACGATGGTGGTGACATGGGAGTGTGGGCTCCTTCCCATTTAGCTTCCTGGCGCTCCGTCATTGCAAGTGGCATTTCTGGAGGTACATTTCCATCCAACAAGAGAGTGCTGCTGACCCTGCCTGTATTTATGACTTGGACAGTCTGACAGAAATTAGCTCATAATGGACAGTTCCACTGATGCCTCATGGTCAAGACTTCTATCTCTAGTACAGTCCAATATTACCTCAGGAGCTGCCTTCAAAAATCATGTAACTCTCCACTGCAGATGGCGTGACCTTGCTTCAGTATCCCCAAGGCCTGCCTTGAGTGTTTCCCACCGGAGGATCCCAGAAACTCCAAACCACATTTTTGCCCACCACTGACAATGTCAATACCAAAGGACCTGACAGGTCATGGAACCCAACGCCCTAGCTCCCACTAGTCTGGACCTGTCACGGAGCCCTTTCCAGCTCTTGCACCCATTCAAAGCTGACAACCCAGTTGCCAGGTGTATCGATTTAGCAGCATTCCCCACTGTGGAAGGTATTGCCTCTAGAACCCAAGAAAGCAACCAGGAGCTCTGGTCAGGATGCAAGATGCTGGACTTTTACATTGGAGGGATGTTCCACCATGTCACTAACCACTGGACATCCAAAATCTTCACGCAGGAGGAAGTCTCTAAAACTCCATGAGACTTATCTCCCACACTCAGGGATTGCCAACTCTTACTGGAAAGAATGAGTTACCTCAGCAAACTTTGAACATTCAGGGCTGTCAACAGAACCCAAATCCTCCAGGGCTGCAACTTATATGTCTGCATCCCATATTTTAAGAGCCCAGGTTTTCTCAGCCACGACCTATAAAAGACCTCCCTTGGCTGAGCATTTAGGCTCCTCTGGAGCTCTGGAATTCTACCTATCAGGTCTCCAGTCTGTTTTTCTGCTAGTCACTATTCCACTGCTGTAGAAAAGAGCCTCTTTGCAAGCCAGAGGTACTTTCTGACTCTCATGCTTAGTATTTATTTGTTAATGACTCTCAGTTTCTCATTATCTCACTACAGAGCATCAGTATAACAGTAGTGACCAGCCAACTCTCCTGTCCTTGGACTTCCCACTCCCAGATCTCTTTCACATCCCTTAATCATCATTCTGCCAAGGGTATTCTCTGTTGGGAGGTTTCCTCAAGTCCCTGCCTGCTGAAAAGTGAGTGAGCCAGACCCCAAGCCCCATCTTACCACCTGATTTATCAGAACATGTTTGGTAGCCACTGTGTCAATTCCCTCCAGCCCAGGAGCAGACACTAAAACAGAATCATACATGTAAGATATTTATTGGGGGAAATGCCTATGAAAGATGAAAGGGGGAGGCAGCTGGAGTAAGGAAAAACTTTAGACCACAGTGAAGAACTGACATATGTAAAAAGAGGAGAAAGTCTGTAATCCCGGTTCAGACAGCCTCTAGCATGTAACTCTCCCACTTCTACATTTTTTGATCACACACTAAAGGTTGAAGTACATAGAAAAGACCAGCTCAGATCTAAACAGAGAGTGGGTCCTCAGCAATTATTAACTTATGTATGTGTTTTCACTGCAAAGAACAGGGGAGTAATGCACAGAACCCCCAGGAGGGCATCAAAGAAATGCAATGTATTTATTGCAGCTGTAGACAGGTAGGCAAGAAGGCTTCCCCTCTTAGCATTTATAACAACCTTTATTTCTCATGAAAGTCAGGATTATCACTCTATTTTAAACAGCAGAAGGAAGAAAACAGGATGTACTTATCTCCTATAGATATGACCTCAAAATGTATCCTGTGTTATAACGTTGTTACTAATTAAAATGCATCTCTCCTATTCAAAGAAAAGAAAAATAGGGCTTGTCACAGGAGGTAGGATACAGCCACCATTTCTTGAGTGCTGGTACATGCCAGGTACTACTCTGGGTGCTTTATGAATGCCTTTTTCATCTTCACAACTCTTTGTAATAGGAATTACTATCCACATGTTATATATGAAAAAGTCAAGGCTTAGAGAGAAAGTTTAAATAACTTAGTAACCCAGTTAATTATGAAGTGATTAATCATTGACTCCAGAACTTTGTATATTTCATTTTTTATAAAATATTATCTTTCAAGCAGACTTTAATTTAAAAAGTATACAAGCTTTTTGAGTTGAAAAGTGTTTTTGAATATAAAAATATTTTTCTTATGTTATAGATTTAAAATACATAATGAATTTTGTTCCTATTCCTACTAACACCACATTGTTTTAAACGGCTGTTTAACCCTTTAGAGCAGCTATTAAGTCTAATTCATCTTGCCCTAACCAAAGACAGGTAGGCCTGATTGTCATACGTACATAACTTACGTGTATTTTGAGTCAAATAGGAAAAGTGAAACAGCCCAGTTTCGGCTAATTCTCCATTTTTTTCTGATCTAACAAGTTAGAATACTAGAGAGGAAAATATGTCCTCTTCTTTGTTTCATGGTACCCATATTATAGTGAAAAGACCTTTTCCAAAGCCTTAAAACTCTTCCATTTGTTGAGAACTCATAGTTATTTAGCTTTTTCTTGGCCAAGAAAAATAGAAGTGAATTATGGGAGGCAACATGAAGTCATTATCCTGGGCACATACCTCCCTGATTTCCCCCACTATGCAGAGAGATGACCAATCAGAGGCATAAATAAATGTAAATGGTACTTTTGATTTGGGAAACAGAACATGAAGGGTAACTTCAGAAAATGACCTTGACAGTGGCTTTTAAAGTTTACATTTTGGTGAAGAGGATAAGCTTTGGAGACAGACCAGCCTTAGACTGAATCCTCTCTATAACAGTAAGCTGTGTGACCTTGGGCAAGTTACTTAGCCTCTCTACCCACAGTTTCCTCGTGTGTAAAACAGATAACAGTGTTGTGTTGAGAATTAAAAGCACTTTGCATGTGGCCAGCACTTGATAAATATTCATTAAACAGGAGTTTATCTTCATTATTGTTTTTACTATACATGCAGATAGCTGTTTCACGTGTCTGAGCCAAATGATAACATTTAGAACTCACAATTTTAATAGGTTCTTTGTGGTCTCCCAGCACCTTTCATCTCAGAACCAAAGTTCGGGAAAATATTAACTCTTGTCTATTTTATTTATACCAGTCAAGGCAGGAGCACATACAATGGCCTAGTTATTAAAAAGAACTATGTTCTAGAGCTCTAACTCCACACACCCAAAATCCCAGATAAAATAACAGAACCTATGTTTCTCTCATCTCTGGGATTCCTCTTAAATTACATCAGATTATTTGTTTGCAGTGGCTAAGTATTATTTATTGGCAGTGTAAATCAAATGCTGCTGATATGTTACTCTTTCAGGGAGTGTTTGTTTTTTGAAAACTGCTCTCAAATTTTCTAAATGTGAATTTAAAAGTCTGTCAGTCTATGTGCCGATAGCACAAAACAGATTGTAAATGTAGCGAATGCAATCACGTCAAACAAAGCCAATGAGAGCGCCAGAAGTCTCTATTAGGTTTGCTCCTGTTCTCAGGCTTTGCTAATGATGGAACAATTGTTTTTGCTGATTTGTAGCTGGCATTGATATACCAACAGCAACACTTTCATCTAAAATCCAGCTCCAAATTTTTTTTAGTCCTGTCAACGAATTTGCTGTGTCTGCAAAGAACAACTCTAAAGAACCTTTTGAAATAATAAGAAAAGGGAATATTCAAGCACAGTCTTAATTCTAAATCCAAAGTATTCGTTGAAATAGACAATGATTTTTCCCTTTGTCATTGTCTTGTCATCTACTGAGATGCCTGCATCTCAACTGCTTGCATGAATTAATAACCAAACGTAGCTTTAAATTGCTGGAATTGGTTGATGTCGGATGGAGGTGGGTGCTAAACTGCAGAAGGTTAGTCCAAGATTCCAAACTGATCTTACATTTCCTTCACAAAAAAAAAAAAAAACAAAAAAAACGCAATGTGCTCTGACTGCCGTTCACATTTCTGCGGGAACTCGTTTTTTATCAAACAGCACCTGCCTCTCTATTCAGAGACGTCTGCGTGTGAGGATAAGTGCAAACAACAAAGGCTTCGACTGTGGCAGCGTCTGCATCATTTTCTTGGAACTTGCCATTATGTTTCAGGTCCGAGATGGAGGTCGGGTGCAGGGAATGGAGCTTTTAATATCAGGTGAATGGATTTTTATAAGAGGTTGGAAAGCTTTGGGTGTTAGAAAGAAAAATGGTGCTTTAAAAATAGTCCCATTTCTTTTGTACTGTAATTATCAGTGCATGATGAATCATCTTTTTATTCATTCCGTGTGGGCAAAAGGAAATATCCTCCACCCGTCAATGTGGGCTGGCCACATGAGAAGTCAAAATGTTCCCATGTTTAAACAGTTTCTTGAGATTATATAGTCTACCTAGAAAATTCATCCTGAAATATCACTTTTAAGGGAGGTTGAAAAAAATAGTATAAATTCATTGGTTTGTCCAAGAAGTCACTGTAACATGTTTGCTGCTTAAACAAGTAATATTGAGTTAATTGGTGATTTTTTTCCATAATTCCTCTTGGGAAAGGTTCACATTGTAAAAGTGACTAAATGTCAGAAGTAGAAATAATCACCCTTGTTAAAAATAGAATGATAGGCTCAGCGCCCTTGGCTCAACGGGCTAAGGCACCAGCCACGTACACCTGAGCTGGCAGGTTCGAATCTAGCCCAGGCCCGCCAAACAACAATGACGGCTGCAAACAAAAAATGGCCGAGCGTTGTGGCGGGCGCCTGTAGCCCCAGCTACTTGGGAGGCAGAGGCAGGAGACTCGCTTGAGCCCAGGAATTGGAGGTTGCTGTGAGTTGTAATGCCATGGCACTCTATGCAGGGTGACAGCTTGAGGCTCTGTCTCAAAAAAAAAAAAAAAAAAATAGAATGATAAAAATTGGAATGAGGGAAACAACAGCCTGAGTGGAGCCCAGGTCTGATGCCGATGGGGGTAACCCAGGCAAGTCACTTAACTCCTCTGAGTTGCCATTTCCTCATCTGCAAAAAGGAAATGGCCAAATGTTCCCTTCCAGGACTAATGTCAACATAAACTGGGAAAATGTGAAGTGCCCTGTAAAGGGTAAAACTTTTTTTTTTTTTTTGAGACAGAGTCTTACTTTGTCGCCCTCTGTAGAGTGCTGTCATGTCATTGCTCACAGCAACCTCAAACTCATGGGCTGAAGTTGTTGTGACCAGGAGTTCCACAAAGACCACACTGCCAAACAAGTTAAATTTAAAGAGGAGTCTTTTCTTTTTTTTTTTTGAGACAGAGCCTCAAGCTGTCACCCTGGATAGAGTGCTGTGGCATCACAGCTCACAGCAACCTCCAATTCCTGGGCTCAAGCGAGTCTCCGCCTCTGCCTCCCAAGTAGCTGGGACTACAGGCGCCTGCCACAACGCCTGGCCATTTTTCGGTTGCAGCCATCATTGTTGTTTGGCGGGGCCCGGGGGCTGGATTTGAACCTGCAAGCTCAGGTGTACGTGGCTGGCGCCTTAGCCCGTTGAGCCACAGGCGCCGAGCCTAAAGAGGAGTCTTTTAATTGAAGAGCCAGGGGTGACTGCCTCAGTGTCGCAACATGGGGTTTCTGAGAGAAGCCCCAAGTGCTTAAGAGGTTGGGTTTTTAAGGTTTGGTCTGCATCCTGGTTGGCACGCAGGCTGTCCTGTGCATCCAGGTAGGGTAGCAAGCAAGCATTGTACAAAAGCAGAATTATGGGGCTAGTCAGTAATACAGATACATCTTTGTTTTAATGTTTTCCCCCTACACATCTTAGTTGCAGTACTTTCCCCACCTGTTATTATTTAAAAGTTAGTCCGGGAACAGTTGGTACCTCCTGGTCTATTTTCCAGGGACTTAGCCAAGCAAGAAATTAAAGCTTGCTGTCTGGAAATTTGCCAGGAGTTAGTCCAGGAGTTGACTGGTATTTTTCCATTATAGCCTAGGCCTGACACCTGTCTGTCTTAGCTCAGGCCCATCTGCTTGCCTCAGCCTCCTCAGTGGGGATTACAGGTGCCCAACAAACACATGACTAGTATGTTTTTGAGACAGGGTCTCAAACTTGTGAGCTCAAGCAATCCGCCCGCCTTGGCCTCCCAGAGTTCTAGGATTACAGGTGAGAGCCACTGCGCCCAGCCTAGGGTAAAACATTTTAAGGGCGACAAGAAGAAAAAGAACCGCAAAACAATGATAATGATAATAATTGTAATCTGTGACAATTATATGTAATGACAGTTATCAAATGTAATAGTTATCATCAAAAAATGCTAAATCCTGCCCAGAAGTGCTAAAAATCAGTAGATAATACAGCTCACTCTACATCTTATGCTCTGGACTGGAGGAAATCTATTCTGACTGACACGAACTCCAGACAAACATTAACACATGTTCTGTGAAAGAAATGCCACAGACCTTGAATTAAAATCACATCTTTCTGAGAACCTTTTTCAAAAGTAAAAGATAGGCCAATTCTTGAAACAGTTTGCAGGGTTTCAAAGAACCTTTGCTCACAGAACAGGGGGGTCCTGCTAACTCGCCAAGGTTGTGTTTCTCTCTCATTAGGTCAGTTACCTACGTGTTTTGTGGCCTTACATGAAGCACCACGCAATGACAAGCATTCGTTAGCATATGTTTGATCCAACATATGTAATATTGAATTAAGTAAATATTGAATTGAAATATAGTTATAGGAACTAAAGATTTTTAAATAGCGTTCTTAAAAAGGTGCACAAATTATGTATGAAAAACTATGTTTTCTTCTGAAACCACCATCCCAGGAAAGTAAATCCACTTTTGACGCTAGATGCTTACTTATACAGCTTCCCACACTCACTCTCAGGGTAATGAGGATGATGAGTTGTGTGCTGAGAAGGTAGGGCAGTAGGTGGCCTCTTCTAAAGAGTCAATAAGCACTGAGTTTCCTCTCATCAGAGATGGAAGAAAGATGCAACTAGCATACATTGGTTGCCAAATCTCCCTCCTCTGCCAGTTTTATTTTCTATCTGCTTAGAATTCCCTTCCCTGAATGGTCCTGGGGTAATGAAGGTTATAAGAGAAATTTGTTTGCATGAGTTTGGGGAGGGGATTTGAACCAACAGCCACAATGCTCAGAAGATCGTGGTTGCCCAGAGTAGGAAGAAACAAAGAGGTACTGACAGATCTTGATTTACATCTCTGTGACTGCCCTGCTGACCAGTAGCAATACCAGGCTGCCAGCACACCCTTTCAGAGGACTCAAAGGTATTAGCCACATAAAACCAACTTCTATCCCAGTACTATTTCTGATTTCACTCTGTCAGCTGGACATCACTGGCTTCCTGGAAGTTCTCACTTGCTTACCCCCTCTAGACCTGTTTTAAGTCAGGTTCACATCAACACGCTACTAAGTCACTGGAAGGCATATTGTTATAAAGGGAAAATGTGACTTCAAAGTCCTACAGATCTGTGTACTCATTCCCTTTCCTCTTCTAGCTATATGGTCTTAACCTTCTTAAGCCTCCATATCTACTACCAGAAGAAATGGGTAGATAGACTGCCTTGGTCCTACATGAAGAAAACCGAAAGATCTCCTGTGAGAATTCTTAATCCAAAATTAGTCTTCAGATTTGAGGCTAGAAGGCACTCTACCTGTAAAATAAAAATCCCAAACTCTGAAGGTAGTTTAAAATGGCCTATGGGTGTTAATGCCTCCAGGGCATCTGAAAGAGCAAACACAGAAACTTTCCAAAAGAAAGTACCTTAAACCCAGGAGACAAAGTATTTCCAAATAATCTTTCAAGAAATGTCAGCTCACAATAAGGAAAAAAAAAAATCATCCAGGGAAAAAGCTACCATTGAAGTCAGTAGACACAATAAACAAGAGAATCAGACTTTCCAACACTGTAAATATTGAATTAAAAGATTCATAGATTTCCTACTTCGTCCCAGCATTATTCTGGGTAACTGGGATTCGGCACATGAGTGAACACAACTGAATTGCTGCCATTATAATGATGCTATCTGTGTTTAAAATTCAAAGAATGTCTATTTACATTTTTTTTAAAGAAACGCAAGAAGATGTTAATATTACCAGGCAGATTTGATGAAGAAATAAATAGAACTTAAAGAAATAAAAATAACAATCATGTAAATTAAAAATTCAAGGAACAGGATAAGCTGTAGGTTAAATACTACCAAAGAGAGAACTTTAGCTTTGATGCAGAATCCAGCACAAAGAGACAGAAATGGAGAACAAGCTGTGAAGGACAGAGCAGTCCTACCACACGTGTATCTTATCAGTGCTTCAGAAGGAGAAAAGTGAGGCAGCCAGGCAACATTCCAACAGATAATGCTTGAGACGATTCCAGAAGTGGAGAGCAGCAATCCTCATGCTCAAGAATTCCAGCAAATCATACTGGATTTAAAAACAAGAAAATAAAAATTTTATTTGGCAACAATCAAATTAAAATTAAAATTTGTTAAATAAACCACTATTTGTATTAAATGTATATGTCTTAATCTATGTTGTAATCTAACTTACATTCGGTATAAGGCATAATTGTAAGTGTACAGTTCACTTAATTTACCAATGTCCCCATCTCAACAGTCAGGCTGCAGAACATCCCCATCACCCTTCACAGTCCTTCTCCACTACCACCCTCACCCCTATCCCAGGAAACCACTCATCCACTTTCTGTCATTAGAGTTTATATTTCACTTTTCACAACTTTATGTAAGTGGAATCATATATCATATTTACATTTTTTTCAATAACAAAGTAAATAAAATATCTAAGGTACCACTTCTCTAGAAATGTCACATAACAAATACATTTTTAAAAGCTGAATTAGAGGCTCGGCGCCTGTGGCTCAACGGGGTAAGGCGCCAGCCACGTACACCTGAGATGGCGGGTTCAAATCCAGCCCCCGGACCTGCCAAGCAACAATGAATGACGGCTGCAACCAAAAAATGGCCGGGCCTTGTGGCGGGCGCCTGTAGTCCCAGCTACTTGGGAGGCAGAGGCAAGAGACTCGGTTGAGCCCAGGAATTGGAGGTTGCTGTGAGCTGTGATGCCACAGCACTCTATCCAGGGTGATAGCTTGAGGCTCTGTCTCAAAAAAAAAAAAAAAAAGCTGAATTAGATATATTTGTGGATTTTTCCCTCTTTTTGATTTCAGAAGTACTAGAGAGATTTTGGTGAGCTATATAAAAATTGTGATTCCAATTAAGGAAACTTAAAAATATTATATAAGACAATTTGAAACAAATTAGCAGAATTATTATTTTATATATATTGTATAATATATTATTAATATATTTATTTTAAGTATGTTTTTATATATTATTATTTTTACTATTTTTATTATTTTTGGACTTAACTCCAGTATTCATGTTGATTTTTGTCTTTAGAAAAGGTTCCATCTTGGATATAAATTAAACTTTATAGGTACTTAAGAATAAAGAAAGGCCAAGCATGATGTCTCATGCCTATAGTCCCAGCCTTCTGGGCACTCTGGGAGGCCCAAGTGGGAGGATTGCTTGAGGCTAAGACTTGGAGCCCAGCCTGAGCAACAGTGAGACCCAGTCTCTACTAAAAATAGAAAAAATTAGCCAGCAGAAAGGCATGCACCTGTAGTCCCTGCTACTCTGGAGACTGAAGCAGGAGAATGGCGTGAGCCTAGGAATTTGAGGTTACAATGAGCTTTATCCAGGGGGACAGAACTAAACTCTGGCTAAAAAAAAAAAAAAAAGATTAAAAGACAAATAAATGAAAAGCATTTTTCACCTCACAGCAATGAAAATCAACACAGGACTGGAGATATTCAACTGGGTGACACAATCACAAATGTAACCATCTTATACGAAATGATTGGTGTGCATGGCCACTCAACACAACCTACAAGGTGCAGAATGTTCAGCTTTGAAAGGAAAAATAATCATGTCACCATTTAACTCAAAACTTTTTAAAACATATTGTATACTTTTTATGCTGCTCAGTTTTTTTTTAATGGAGATATCAATATATTACCTTTGAAGATTCCTTATGTTTTTATAAACATGCCTCTAAATAATTTTTAAAACATACTAGAAATCAATACAGATACCATGTCCATTCTTGGTGATGAACCCTCTGTGATGCTTTCACCAACCTCTGAGGATTCCCAAACCAGTTTCAGGAGGAAAAAATTAATCTATGTTTACAGGCTATGTTACAGATATGTGAAGGAAGCTATCTCAAACCACCCAGCTCCAGTCAGATATCAGAGGAAATATCCCTAATATTACACTAATTTTTTTTTTGAGCCAGAGTCTAGTTCTGTCCCCCTGGATAAAGCTCACTGTAACCTCAAATTCCTAGGCTCACGCCATTCTCCTGCCTCAGTCTCCAGAGTAGCAGGGACTACAGGTGCATCCCTAATTACCGCATGTCATCAAATTAAACTGTCTCCTTTGCAGTTGCCCTCTTTGAAGTCTCTGCATTATTTGATACCATTTATAAGACCTGCCCCCCTTCCTTATAATCCTCTCTCTCTGTCTCGTTCTTTTTTTTTTTTTTCTTTTTGAGACAGAGTCTCACTCTGTTGCCCAGGCTAGACTGTCATGGTGTACAGGTCAAGGGGTCGGCCTAGCTCACAGCATCCTCAATCTTCTGAGTTTAAGTGGTCCTCCTCCCTTAGCTTCCCTAGTAGGGGGGATTACAGGTGCCTTTCACCAAACTTGGCTATTTTTCTATTTTTAGTAGACACTGGGTCCCACTCTTGCTCCAACTCCTGAGCTCAAGAGATCCTCCCTTCTCAGCCTCCCGTCTTGCCTCAGCTAGAATTAGAGGCATAAGCCACTGTACCCCGCCCAAACCTCTCATTTTTTTCATTCAGACCTACATTGTATTATTGCTACTCCAGCCTATCCGGCTGATCCACGTCTGCTTCTCTAGAAACTTCTCTCCCTCTCCCCACTTCATTCTTTCATCTGTTTCATCAACTGTGCTGCTCCCAGGCCTGTTTCTCCAGTTCTGCTTTATCTTCCAGGCTTCATTCCCGGGATCCCTTATCAGCTAGCTTCATCTGGTTAGACCAGAGGGAGCCACTGACAGGGACCCTGTGGGGAAGGGTGGAGGATAAGGGCTGGGAAAAGCAGGATATTTCCTCTGATATCTGACTGGAGCTGGGTGGTTTGAGATAGCTTCCCTCGCATATCTGGAAATTTGTTATGTCTGGTGATCAGGTTTTTCTCCATGAAACTCTCATCTTTTAGTGGGCTAGACTGGGCTTCTTCCCAGCATGGTGGGCTGAGGGTTTCATGAGGGCAAGACTAGAGCTTCAAGACCTCTTACCAAAAGGTTCTCGAATTCACACAACCTCACATCCACCCTACTCTGTTGGTCAAATCAAGTCACAATGGCAGCCCTTATTCAAAGAGGTAGAAAAACTTATTTCTTGATGAGAAGAGATGCAATATTACACACAAAGAGCCTGAGCACAAGGGCACGTGGGCATCGAAAGCCAGTCTTGTAACAATCTACCTTTACTGAATCCCTGAGCTCCAGAAACAACGCCGCTATCCTAGACACATCTTGTGCTACTCCTAATCTCTGGGAATTGTCCCCTTGTTTCTTAGCTCCTTAGCTCACATGTTTAACCAGTTCCTTGCATTTGATTACTCCTGGTTTCTATGTTGCTAGTTTGACCCTAAATGTGCATTTGCTTTCTTTAACAGTCATAAATCTCAGCTCTAAATGTAAACTTGATCTGTCATGCAAAATATAATCCTAAATTTCTAAAGGTTTTCAGGATATTTCTACTTAAATTTTTCCTTTATCAACCAAATCCGTCATATCTAAAACTTAATTTAGAATCATCCCCCTTGGCAGTGACCCTTCTCACTTCTAAACCAGGGGTCTAATAACTCTGGTAAGCAGTCAAATCCATCATTGCCAGTTTTATTGGAATGCAGCCTTACTTATTCATTTTTGTGCTCTCCGGGGCTGTTTTCACCCTGCAGAGGCAGAAAGGAGTAGCCGCAACAGAGACCATGTCACCTGCAAAGTTTAAAAATGTAACCATCTTGGCTCGGTGCCTGTGGCTCAATGGGCTAAGGCACCAGCCACGTACACCTGAGCTGGCGGGTTTGAATCCAGCCTGGGCCCGCCAAACAACAATGGTGGCTGCAACCAAAAAATGGCCGGGCATTGTGGTGGGTGCCTGTAGTCCCCGCTACTTGGGAGGCAGAGGCAGGAGACTCACTTAAGCCCAGGAACTGGTGGTTGCTGTGAGCTGTGGTGTCACAGCACTCTATCCAGGGTGACAGCTTGAGGCTCTGTCTCAAAAAAAAAAAAAAGTAACCATCTTGCCCTTTATAGAAAAATTTGCCACCCTCTGTTCTGAACCTCCATTTCCTTTTCTTTTTCATACATAATCAAAGACCACAGTTTATCAATTCATTTCAAGTTTTCTTCCTTTCTCAGTTATTTCACTATTCTCTTATCTCTCTCCCTGACTCCATCCTAATCAATTCTGCATACCTCCACTAAATTAATAGATGCAAAATGCCATTTTAATTCCGTAACTCACCTTCTAACAATCCCATAGTGACTTGTTACTATGTGTCTGATAATTACAAACTCAGCCTCCTTCCACAATCTAATGCCAATTTACCCAGCAAAGTCTAATTTGCACTTTCCCCAAACCGTCTTCTCTGCCTGGGGATAGCTTCTTTTTTTTCCCCTTACTTGATTTCATAGCTTCTGATGGTAGAATTCCATCTTATTGCTTACAGCTCTAGCACCAAGGACAGTGGCTGGCGTGGGATAAAGAGGTAATTTTCTTTCTGTTTTTCTTTCTACTTCTGGTATTTTATTTATATATGGCCTCTACCCAGGATGCTTTTTCCAAGTTTTGCTGTCCATCCAAACCTCCCCTAGTCTAGTCTCATCTCTCCCAAATTCCTAAGCTTATGATTTCTTCCTTCATTCATGTTTCTAACACAAAAAAATCCATGCTGTCCATCCATCTCTCCACTGCCAGGGCAGATATGGAATTAGCCACAATATTAATTCTTGAAATGGTAACATGGCATCTATTTACATATGCACAAATTGTAACATCCTTTTACATTCCTCACAGCTATCCTCTGAGGTATTTCTTATTATCCTTGATTTGAGATTTGTCCAAAATCACAAGGTTTAGTAACTATTAAGAGCCAGAATGGCAAAGCAAATTCTAAATTTACAAGTCTTCCCAGGAAATTTCAGATGAATTGCATAACATAAGGTATTTTCTCTAAGAAGAGAGAATTATTCAAGTTAGGAAGAAAGGGTAGGAGGAAAGATAGAGAAAACACTTCACATACATTATTACTCAGAAGAGGAAAAGTTCACTTACACAGAATCTAAAAATTACAATCTGTCTTTTCAGTGTTTGTGAATAAAATCCTAGGACAATACAGATATCTCTGGAAACCAACTCTTATGACAGTTGTGTGCTGGAGCAATTTCCTACTAGCTTAAGAAGACAGATTGTTAAATATTCAAAAATTTTGCAAACCAAGTGTCAAACCATTGGCAACTTGAAATCACCCATCGTATGGGTATTTTCATGGAAATTGGCAAATGCTTCAAATCAAGCCTTTTTTTAGAGTTTTCCAGCACATCATTGGATGCATACATACATAATACATACATGATACATATATACATAATACTTACATACATAAGAGGACGAGGGAGACAGAGTGCAACGATTATCATAACAGGAAAGATGATTGACAAAGACACACATTAGTGTAGAATTTACTACACTTCCAGCCACGTTTTAGGCACTTATACTCTGTGCTCCAGCAGCCAGCACTGGCTGGGAAAAGCCAATAGTGCACATCTCTTCCCAACTCCAACTTCAGTGGCTTCATGTTGGCAGCTTGGAATCAGCGATGGTGAAAGTATTCACACCATGGAAATCAGCAAATACTATAAATCAGGACTGTTTACCCAGAGAGCCAGTTCAACATTAGCCATCAATCACATCACTGGTCTCAAGCCAGACTTTTCAAAGGCAATATACTGTTGGACTCCTAAGACATTACTGTGTGCAGTTTAATAAACAAAAGCCAGTGCATACACAGAGGAAGAGGAGGAAAAATATGATACTACAAATAGTGCAGAAAGACTTGACTTCGATACAACCAGTCTGTGATAATAGAAGGCCTGGGAAATAAATGTACTATGATACCTTCCCTCCACCATAGGAGCTTCTGGGGAAAGTTGGCAGCACGTTCTTCCTCTCACCATGTTCTCTTCGTCACGCCGGCTGTCTTTGCCCATTCTGAGCCACTGTAACAGATTACCTGAGACTGGGTAATTTACCATGAATAGGAATTTATTTGGCTTATAGTTCTAGAGGCTGAAAGTCCAAGATTGAGGGGCAGGGCCTTCTTGCAGTGTCCTCCCCTGGCAAGAGGCAGAAGGGCTAGTGAATGGAGGAAGAGGGAGAAGGGGAGAGAAAAGGTGGCTGAACTCTCCCTTCTGTGATAAACTCACTCCCAAGATATTGACACTAACTCATTCCTGTGGGCAGCATTCTCATTGCCTAATCACTTCTTAAAGGTTCATCCTCCTAATACTATTACAGTAAATTAAATTTCAACATGAGTTTTGGAGAGGATAAACATTCAAGCCATAGCACTTCCCCCTCCGTGAAAATCAGAATTGGGAAAAGTTAATCATCTCAATTTCTTGAGAATCACTGTTTTGACTGGACAACACCCTTTGTTATTAATAAGCAGACAATCAGCTATAAAATATGACTTTGGGCAAATGTACAGGAATACGCCAGTGTTAAGGAAGTAGGGAAAAGTGTGCCATAGGGATTAGGGAGAGAGAACAACAGAATAAGAAAAGAAAGTAAGAATGGCTCTAGGATGGGTGAGTTCTGTAAGAGTTAAGTTCCTACTATAAATAGGGCTTCTTTGATGTCTCAGAATCCAACGTGATGCCAGCATTTGATGCTCTTCCTTCCTTCCCCAACAATCCTCAGTATATCTATAAGAGAAATCTGAGCCATTGCATCAAAGAAAATCATGGCATGCTTCTTCGGTCCTATAAAAAGGGAAAACATCCATATATCTAGGCCTCAGGAATGAAAATTAATTTTTAATTCAAGTTGAGGCTTCCCTTAGAGGAAGAACTGTCCAGTGAATTAGAGAATTTTCAAAATTTGCTAGCAGAAACAAAAATCCAAGAGGTTGAAGGAGGAAAATGAAAATGATAACGAATGGGAAGTTATCTGCCAGGAACAACCACCACTGGATCTTGGGAACAGGAGAGGGGGGTGCATAGCTTCTTTAGGAAGCGCCCTCCTGGAATACCCAGGGCCTCCCAGCTGCTCCACTGACTCGCCACGGACCATTGTCTTTCTCTGTAAATCTAAATTAGCATCTGTAGCCACTCTCCTAGAAATAAGGGTTTCAGCTCAGTGCTTCATTTTGAACACCCACTGGTCTCGAACCAAATTGAAATCATGAATGGAGTATTATTTAAAGGTTGATAATCTTCCTGCGGCCTCACTTTAGCAATGAAACTAAAACCCCTTGAAGGAAATTCTCCTTTACAGCCAGGAGTGCCTGGGTTAGGTTCCAGCTTAATAAAATTGTCTAGCTTTTGTTACGTTAAGTACCTTTATGTTTCAAGGTGCTATTATAATTTATACAACATTGAGCACAAGTGATTAAACAATAAAACCTGAAGCTAATTTTTAGGTGGAGGTGGATAAGAGTCCTGTGAGAGATGTCTTGGTCCTGCTGAAGTTGGGGAAGAATGGGTAGTCTCTTTTCATCTCTAACTTCAAATAAGAACTCCTCTGTCCCAAGGGAGCTTTTAAATGATCATTTGGAAGGAAGCACTGATTCCACTGACAAAATTCAGCACCCTGTGGGATCACAAAGCTGCACTTCTTTGTTGCACCTGTAAGGTTACAAATCAGGCGCAGGGCCAGCTTGCCGTGCAGTGAATGGGTATGGTGGGGAAAAGGCAAGCATGTCATCTTTTCATCAGACAATTAGCAAAGAACCCAGAGATGGAGCAAACTTTCTTTTATGTTTCTGTCTGCAGCATCCTCCCCACTGGAGATCCAAGGCAGGTCCTGCAGTGCTTAGCCCCAGAAGAGGCTGTGCATCCTACAGACATCTCAGCTGAAGCTGAGCTGCTAGAGTGTGATTTTTTTTGAAGTTATTATGCACTTGTCGGGTGGGGGCAAAAGGGGATCTAGAGAAAGAAAAGTACACCCTGCTGTCCTAGAGAAGACTAAGAACTACCTCAAGGTCAACAGACTTTAACAGAGAAAGCTTTCCTTCTTTTATTTTTTCTTACTTGAAGATACAGACAACTCAAATCTCATTAGTGCACAAAGGTGATGGCTCCGAAACAAGAAGAAAGCAGTTCAGGGTGGACCTTAATCTGTGAATGATGGGGCGGTTGGACAGGAGTGCTCCCCAGGCCCACCTTCCACAGGGTCCTGAGGCCTGAGCCTGCCGGAGGAAACAAAACGTCCCCTTTCACAATTCCAGCATCTTTCAGATTGGGTATTAATTAGATCAGCTTTGTATCTAATACCTGAGAGTAGGTAATATTGTAAGACTTTTGCTTAACAGTGGGATACATTCTGAGAAGCGCATGGCTAGGGCAATTTTGTCATGGTCTGCGCATAGTAGAGTGCACTTACACTTGTGAGTTCTTACTACCAAGCTTAGGTGGTGCAGCCTGCTACACACCCGGGCTGTCTGGCTGCCTATTGCTCCTGGCAACTAATCCATATGGCATGTTACTATACAAAGTACTGTAGGCAACTGTAACACAGTATTAAGTATTTGTGTACCTGAACTTATGTAAACATAGAGAAAGTTTGGTAAAAATACAGCATAAAAGGTAAAAAATGAAACACTTGCATCGGATACTTACAATAAATGGAACGTGTGGACTAGAAGTTGTCATGGGTGGGTCAGTGATTGAGTAGTGAGTGAACATGAAGGCCAGGGCCATTATCGTACATTACTGTAGACTTTATAAACACCATATGGTTCGGCAACACTAAATTTATAAAATTGTTTTCTTCAATAATAAACCTTAGCTTACTGTAACTTTTTGACTTTATAAGCATTTTAATTTTTTAATTTTGCGACTCTTGCAATAAAACTTAACTTAAAACACAAACATTATATAGCTATATAAAAATTTTTTTTCTTTAAGCTTTTTTCTATTTTTAGATTTTTTTTAAACTTTTTAAATTTTTGCTTAAAAACTAAGACACAGGACACACACACATTACCCTAGGCCTACACGGAGTCAGGATCTTCAATATTATTTCTTCCACCTCCTCATCTTGTCCCACTGAAGGGTCTTTGGAACAATAACGTGCACGGAGCTGTCGTCTCCTGTGATAACAAGGCCTTCTCCTGGAATACTTCCAGAAAGAGCTGCCTGAGCTTCTTCTTGAGGAGATGTCACTCTTTTCAAACCCATGTCCGTGGTTTCCCTTTTTCCTCATACATTTGTTTATAAATAGATAATGCAGGCTGAATATTCCTGTCCATTAAGGAAAATCTTTCAGTACTGGGATCTATGTTCAACCTCTTTTTCTTTTTCCTTTGGAGATGGAGACTCCCTCTGTTGCCCCAGGTACAGTGGTTTCATCACAGCTAACTGAAGATTCAAACTCTGGGCCTCAGAAGACCCTCCCACCTCAGCCTCCTAAGTAGCTGGGACTACAGGCATGAACCAAAATGCCCAGAAAATGTTTTAACTTTTTATAGTGATGAGGTCTCATTCTATTGCCCAAGCTGGTCTAGCACTTCTGATCTCAAAGTAGATCTTCCCTTCTTAGCCTCCCAGAATGCTGGGATTACAGACATGAGCCACTGTACCTGGCCATGTTCAAACTTTTTAAGGAGCTATTAAGGTCTGCAAAAGCTTTCACTAAACTCTTCAATATGAATGTTCTCAGGAACTCTTCTTTTCTCCTCCTGAAGTTTCCTCTCTCTTGCCTCTTCTTCAGCTCTGTGTTCTGTTCCATTTCAACTACTCTGAACTAGTCAATTGCTTAGGAAGCACCTCCAGGACCTCCCCCAAGTCATCCTCATCCACACGCAGGGCAAAGGGGTTTGTCATCTCAACCATGGCCTTACAAACTTTAGCAAGCTCTTCATCCTTGTCAAATTCTTTAAAGTCATACACAAACTTCTTGAGTATTTTCTTCCAGATGCCATCATACCTCCTTGGTGACATCACCTGAAGGAAGGCCCTTGATGCAGTTATAGATATTGTAATCCTTCCAGAATTGCATCAGTATCTTCCCAGGGTCTTCCCCAATTCCAGCAACAGCTCAGGTCACCACCCTTAAACCTCCTATACCTCCTTCATTCATTGGTCACATCAAAAAGGGGGTATTTGTAGAGAGAAATGCCACTTTGATATTGGAGTGAAGATCGCCAGTAAATGGAGCATGTGTGGGAGTGCTATCAATAGTAAGAGAAATCTTGCAGAGTATATTATTCTCCAAACAGCACTTCTCCATTTTGCTAGCATGGCAATAAAGGAGGGCGTTCTTGGAGAAAAGCAGGCCCTCAGTCAATTCGCACTGCTCCTGTAGTACACTGGCGGCTGGAGCTTATCCACATGGGGAGGCGCTGGCTTCCTACTGTGCTGTATCACAAACAGCTTTCAATTTGCAGCCTGCAAACAAGTAATTGCTCCAAAGTAAGACTGTTATTCTGTCCTAAAAAGCCCTGAAACCTGGCAGTGACTTGGCCTCCTTATAGATGAAAGTTGTTTCAGGCATCTGTTTTCCAGAATAGGAAGGTTTCATCTATAGTGAATATTTGTTCTGGAAAGTAATTTTCCTCCACAATCAGTTTATCTGGAGTCTTCAGAAGTTCTTCAGCTGCCTTCATTCACATCAGCACTTGCAGATGCATCACTGACTTTCACATGATATAACGAATAACACCTCTTAGAATCATCTCAACCACCCAGAGCTAATAGCAAATTCAATGTCATAGTCAGGTTCAGCCTTTTCTTTTGATGTTGCAAGCAAACTTTTGGTTTGGGCTGTGATCGTCTCGGTGCTGAGAGGAATATGCTTCTGTGGTCTGTTCTTCAATCCAGGTCTTCAGAAGTTTCCTTCTCTATATCTGATGTAAACCCTTCTCAGATTTGTGTTAGTCTCCTCACCTTCAAAGAACCAGATATTTTAACAGCTTCCATGTTTTGTTCTTGTTCTTCAGTAGTGTAGCTATTGGCAGAAGGGGACATGCCTGAGATAACCATCACCAATTTTCCGCTTTGGAAACAATATTAATTTCATCTCCAGGTCAGTCACTCAACATGGCCTCTTACAGTACCATTGACCATGGATTTTGTATTTTGGGCCATGATGAACAAAGCCCAAGGTTAAATCAAGCATAAGAGAAGATGATGCAATCGAGAGAGGCAGTGAACCTGTGGTGTATGAAGCTGCCACCAATGTCACACGGCATTCTGTTTTACAGAGAACTTTTTTAATAGTCGAAAGAGTACCTTCTGAAATAACAATAAAAAGTATAGTATAGTGAGCATACGTAAGCCAGTAAAGTAGTCATTATTATCATTATCAAGCATTATGTACTGTACATAATTGTATGTGCTCTATTTTTATATGACAGGCACTGCAGTGGCTTTGTTTAAACTCGCATCAGCATAACATGAGTAATGCATTGTGCTAGAACCTGGTTCAGTATTACTTTTCAGTTCCCTTATAAACTTATGGAGCCATTGTCTTATACAGAGTCCATCATTGCCTGAAACATCATTGTGCAGATTACGACAATACTGAGTCAAATATTGAAAACCTAATGTTCAATATGGAATGTTCAAAAATACATGAAAACTAGTTAAGAAGACCCTAAAAGCTGAGGAAAGCTTCAGGGGTGGATGCTATAATGATTCTGAACTTCAGGGAAATAGACCAACCCATCTGTCAGAAACAGAGCTGGCGTGGATTTTTTTATTGATATTCTGAGGATTGTGAGGTAAAGAAGATGAGACCAAGAATAAGGGTTATAACCAGACTCTACAAAGGTCTACAGCATCAATAACTGGTATACAATCTGAGTACCCCAGTCTAACATATGATTAATAATCCCACCTATCTATGCTAGTTCCACATTGCTACATGTGCGTACATATCTATACATGTATGTATACATATATTTATATACAGAAGCCCTGATACAGGTAGGAGTGAGACAAAAGTATTACTACTGTTGTCAATTAATGAAAAATATGATAACCCACTACTATTTGTATTTCAGTTTCATGTGCAGGGTAGAAAGAAAAAAAATATTCATGAGTCAGTTGTTGTGTTTCCATCCTTGATATCATCTTTAATCTTCATTCCAAAATTGCACAGCTGTGGTCATTATAATCACAAATGATACTCTAGTCCTTCATGGAATTTAAAACAGACTCTTATGTGATATTTAATCTCACAATAGACCTATGAGAAAAGCAGGGTATCAGAGCAGAAATAGTAGCACTAAGAAGGAAGAGGAAGGATGACAAAGAAAGGAAGGTGAGAAAGGGGAAAAGAAGAGGGGACAGAGGGAGCATGAAGCAGGGAACAGCTGCCCGCCCAGCCTCTCTGTGTAACCCGATAGCAGCCTTAATCCTAACACTATCTCCTACGGTCTCCTACCAAGTGTTCCGGGAGTCGAGATCCACATAGTTCTTGGACTCCCCAGTAACTGCCTTACAAATTTTAAGTAATATTATTATTATCACCCCTAATCTTAACTATAAAATTTTTCTATAAACTCATATATAAAGTTGGAGAAGCTTCATTTAAACAAAAATGCAGTGGGAACGCAGTAAAACACAAAGTTAATAAAGAAGGAAAGCTTACGTGTACAACATCCGGCTAAAAAAAGGGGGGGGGAGACAGGCAGCGAGCACTAACTTTCTCTATGGGCCTCCTGATGGTTCTCCATGTGGCATGGTGTAGCTACATAGTAAGCTTGCGTCAAAGACAGGATGTGTAGAGAATGAGCTTGCCACACAGCACTTCTCCAAGTCCAGTCTAGGAAAGGAAATCCCTCCTATTTTGTCCTCAGCTCAACTCGCAAGATTCCCACCGTCTGCGTGTGAGTCACCCTGCACTTGCCTGCGCTAGGCATCTGCACGGATTCTTCTGCTTCGGCAGGGAATTTCAAGCTCCTGGCTGCCTCTCTCCGAGGAGAAAATCAGTGTAACAATGTGTCCGGATGCTGAAAAGCTGGCAGCCAGCAAAAACAGCAGTGCATTAGGCTAATTTTCTTTTCCAGGGCGATTTACTGTAAAGAAAACTGGCCTCTAAGGATTTAAAAATAAATAAATAAAAAAGTCAACATTTGCGTCTCTTTCTTGAATTTGATCTCTTTGTCTCCATTTGAATATGTCCTGAGAAGTTTCCTGTGAACGTGTAAACAAACTTTGTGTTGATTTTAATCACTTTTTCCTCCTGTTTCCAGGCTCTAGACAACCCTCAGCACTCTCTCAAATTCTGGTAGTTACAGTAAAATACAACCAAGGGTAACCCAAGCTTCTCCTTTTGTGAGAGGAAGTGGCAGGATAAATATAATAAAAAGATGGCATTTCCTAAAGCAGTGGAGACTTCTATTAACTGGATAAATAAAGAGGTAAGTCCTGGATAAAGGATTAATGAACTAATTGGGGAAAGGAAAGAAAGCCTTTAGGGTGACTAACGACTAGCTTTGGAACTGAATAGCCCCCCAGAATGACTCTTTCCTTTCCTTGTTAATCCTGAACATTGCGTCTCTGCTGTGCTTCTCAATCACCTTCCACGTGTTGGCTCACTCGGTGTTTCCTCTTCCTCTCATCTGATTTACTAACCCACGGTAATCCCATGGTAATCTCACGTCTGTTCGTACTCCTTGCTGAAACTTGCAGTGAATATTTTTCTTACCACTTATTTTGCTGGATTTCTCTGTGGGTTTTTTTTTCTCTGAGACAGAGTGTCACTTCGTCACCCTCGGTAGAGTGCCTTGGCATCATAGCTCACAGCAATCTCAGACTCTCGGGCTCAAGTGATTCTCTTGCCTCAGCCTCTCGAGTAGCTGAGACTCCAGGCGCCCTCCAGAATGCCCAGCTATTTTTAGAGAAAGGTCTTGCTCAGGGTGGTCTCGAACTCCTAAGCTCAAGGCAATCCACCCACCTTGGCCTCCCAGAGTGCTAGGATTACAGGCATGAGCCACCGCGCCCAGCCTTCTCTTGGTATTTGAAGATGCAGACCACGCTCCCCTTTGAGAATTTTCTCTTCTGACTTTCCATGACACCACACTCTCCTTATTCTCATTTGCCATCTCAGATCATAAATTCTTAGTCTTCTCCCTGAATTCTCTTCCCCTGCCTTCTTTTGTGTTCTCCATCTCTTCTTTTATGACCTCATTTACTTGCATGTTTTCAGTATAACCTTTACATAGTTTTCACATCTATACCTCTAGCTTCCACCTCCTTCCTAAAGCCTTTCATCTTCAGGTACCGCCCTTGGTTCTGGGAGTGGTGATTGTGAACAATTCCAACTCTCCTCCTGCTGCTAGACTCGCATCTCAAGTGCCTGTACCTCAGGTCTCTCCCTGTCCCACCTCAGGGCCTTCTCTAATGCTGCAGTAGCAGGTTTGCCTGCCTAAAAAAGAGCAGCTTATAGTGGGGAGTCAGGAGGTAAATGCTTCCCTCTTTCAGAGGGCAATTCTTGGAGGCATTCTCCGCTCTTCTCAAAAGTTCCTGTTTGCTTGGCATGGTGGCCAACACAGTGGGAGGCCAGGCCAGGAGGATTGCTTAAAGTCAGGAGTTTGAGGCTAGCCTGAGCAAGAGCAAAACCCCATTTCTACAAAAAAAAAAAAAGAAGAAGAAGAAGAAAGAGAGAGAGAGAGAGAGAGAGAAAGCAAGAAAAGCATAGAAAAGAAAAAGGAAAAAGAATTAGCAGGGGTGGTTCTGTACCCCTATAATTTCAGCTACTCAGAAAGCTGATCACTTGATCCCAGGAATTTGAAGTTGTAATGAGGTATGATGATGCCACTTCATTCTAACTGAGGCAACAAAGACAGACCCTGTGTCAAAAAAAAAAAAAAAGGCTCAGGAGGCGCCTGTGGCTCAAAGGGGTAGGGCTCTGGCCCCATATGCCAGAGGTGGTGGGTTCAAACACAGCTCTGGCCAAAAACTGAAAAAAAAAAAAGGCTCTAATAAAAACAGAAAAACTGGCCATTCATTGTGGCAGGAACCTGTAGTCCCAGCTACTTGGGAGGCTTCAGGCAAGAGGATCACTTGAGCCTAAGCTTTTGAGGTTGCTGTGAGCTATGATGCCACAGTACCACAGTACTCCACCAAGGTCAACAAAGTGAAGCTCTGTCTCAAGAAAAAAAACGCCCCTGTTCCCTACGGCAATGACAACTTCGAAAGTACTCTCACCTTGGTTCCTCCTTCTTTCCTACCTCACTTCCCCTACATCACTCCCTACTTGGCCACTCAGAATTTATGAGATAACTTCCTTAAAAACACTACATATACCTAAGTTCTATTTTTTTAATAAACTTTATTGTTTAGAGGAGTTTTAGGTTGACAGCAACATTGAGCAGAAGGTGCAGAGAGTTCCCGTACACCCCTCATCACCACAGCCCCATTATCAGCATACCACACCGCAGTGGTACACTTGCTATAATTGATAAACCAAAATCCACCTACGTTACCACCAAAAGCCCGTAGTATACAGAGTAGTTTCACTACCCTCAAAATCCGCTATGCTCTCCCTATTCATCCCTTCCTCCCTTGAAACCTTGGCAACCACTAATCTTTTTACTGTTTCCTAATTTTGATTTTTCCAGAATGTCATATAGGTGGAATCACATAATATATAAATGACTTCTTTTGCCACATAATAATGCGTTTAAGTTCCTACATGTCTTTTTAGAGCTGAATATCTACTGTCTGGATGTACCACTGTTTATTTATCCATTCACCTACTGGAGGCCATCTTAGTTGCTTCCAAATTGTGGCCTTCATAAATAAACAAATTTTTGTGTGTACCTAAGTTTTCAATTCCCTTGGTCAAATACCAATGTGTACAGTTGTTGGATCATACTATAAGAGTATCTTTAGCTCTCAAAGACACTCCCGAACTGTCTTCCGAAGTAGGTGTGTCATTTTGTGTCCCCACCTGGAACAAGGGAGAGTCCCTGTCACTACATCCTCACCAGCTTTTGTTGCTGTCAGTATTCTGGATTTGGGTCAATTAAAAAGGTATGTAATGGGCCAGCGCATGTGGCTCAACAGGCTAAGGCACCAGCCACGTACGCCTGAGCTGGCGGGTTCGAATCCAGCCTGGGCCCGCCAAACAACAATGACGGCTGCAACCAAAAAATGGTTGGGCGTTGTGGTGGGTACCTGTGGTCCCAGCTACTTGGGAGGCGGAGGCAGGAGACTCGCTTGAGCCTAGGAATTGAAGGTTGCTATGAGCTGTGATGCCACGGCACTCTGTCTAGGGTGACAGCTTGAGGCTCTGTCTCAAAAAAAAAAAAAAAAAGGTATGTAATGGTGTGTCTTTGTTGTTTAAGTTTGCATTTCCCAACAATGTGGGGAATCTTTTCATTGCCTATTTGCCATCTATGTATTTTATTTGGTGAAGTGTGTGTTAAGGTTTCTGGCTATTTTTTATTACATACAAGTTCTAGTTTTAGGCACTGCTTTCACGGAAGCAGAAAAGTAATTGGTACTAGGAATAGTCCTGAAAAACATATCCTCAAAACAAAATTCAATAGCTATTTGGTCTCCATTCAGAGGAGACGGACAATTTGGTTCCTTCTGCAGAGCAGACTAAGGATCAGACCTAGTGACTCGAATCATTCAGTCATTAATGCTCAGGGGACACATGCTAAGGTGTCTCATTACAGACACATGGGAGGTGGAGGCGGGAGGATCACTTGAGCTCTGGAGTTCAAGACCAACCTGAACAAGATGGAAATCCCATCTATCCTAACACTAGAAAAAAATCAGCCAAGTGTTATAATGGGCGGCTATAGTCCCAGCTTCTTGGTAGGCTGAGGCACGAGGATCATTTGAACTCAGAAGTTTGAAGTTGTTCTGAGACCTAGGCTGACACCACAGCACTCTAGCCTGGACAACTGAGTGAGATTCTGGCTCAAAAAAAAAAAAAATTGTTAAAAGTCTCACCTATGCTGAATGTGATAAAGTACAGAGGAATAGAAAAGTATTACCCTGGTAGATATTGGGCAATGGTAGTTTATAAGAATTAGGGAATTGACTGACTTTTGTTAAATACTTTAAAAGTCTTGGAAGAAAATATAATAGACTATGAAATCGAAATATTATACCAGCTTCAGGTCAGCTATTAACTCAGTATACCCTGTGAAGAACAGAAGGCCTCCAGGGATGGGTCCAAAGAGACCTTCAATGTCCACACTCAGTATAGTAAACTGTTGACAGTGTTCCCCTAAAAACATAAACTTTTTACAGTGAGATAGTTCTATCTTTGAAAATATCAGAGAGGGCTGAAATGCCTGAGTGAGCGTCAGCCATTCCCTTTCAAATCAATCATTTCGTCTGTGGTGCTGCCTCTGCGTCATTGATCAGGGAGGCTGGTGGCAGCAACATCTGGCTCAGCAAGCAGGGTGTTTGGCTGGACTGAACCTGGACTGCCTACCGGACCTCCAATCACTGACCTTAAGATGAACAGGAGAGGGAGGAGATCCCTCACTCCTCTTCTACTCAGTCTCTGCAGGAAAAGATGGCTGATGTGAAAGGCTCCTTGTGGGAATGTAACGAACTTATCAGTAATGCCAGGCAAGTGCTGCTGGGATTGCCTCCTCCTCCCCAGACCCGGTCTCCCAGGCACCGAGGGCGACTGCTCCACCACGTATACAATCATGTCAACTGGGAAGAGTGAAAGTTTAATCTCTTCTGATCCTATGTGGATGCCCTTGATCGCCTTTTCTTCCCTAATTGCAATGGCTAGAACTTCCATTACAATGTTGAAGAGCAATGGAGACAATGGGCAACCTTGCCTGGTTCCTGATCTA
>CAUYON010044007.1:0-15817 GCA_963573935.1 Arctocebus calabarensis
CCTCTGGCTATCCTGGGAAAAACTGTACCCTCTGGTCTTCCTGCTTTCTGTATTGAACTCAGTATCTGGTAAATGAATTAAGGACACAGATCTGTCCTGTCCTTTGCAGCCATCTTTGATGCCACATGGCCATGTGAAACAGAGGAGGACAAAAAAAGGACAGTAGCAATGGTGCCGATGTTGTGATTTCAGAACACTTTTCAGGAACTTAAAAGCTTAAAGTCAGGTGGCACCTGTGGCTCAGTGAGTAGGGCGCCTGCCCCATATGCTGGAGGTGGTGGGTTCAAACCCAGCCCCGGCCAAAAACTGCAAAAAAAAAAAAAAATTAAAAATTAAAGCTTACCGTCACATTACGTTATGTTTCATAAAATGTCTGAGTCATTGGTAAAATGTAATATTTTGGCTGATTAAATTGGGGAAACTGAGTCTTTTCTGTCAGAGTATAAGATTTTTTTCTTTTTGCCTTAAAAAAATCTACTAATTATCAAGTTGGCTAAGTGAATGACGAACTTTATGGTAAGCTGTGATCCTGTTTTGTGAAAAAAGGTTTTTGGGGGATAAGGAAGATTAAACAGAAAGGAAAGTAGCATTGCGTAAGAAAGATGTTGTGTGGTAAATTTTGTCCTGAAACAGAATGACTGGTTATTTAAGAAAAGTGAAAAGGAGGACAAAACAGAAAGTTTAGCAGGTTTGTAGATTATCTGTGTAGGTTAAATAGAACTCATAAGAGGAAATTTATGAAGGAATTTCCATGTGATCCAGTTAGCTATATTTGTAAAATTTAGTTACTTGTTTCCCTTTAATTTACAAATTACACAGCTCGGCGCCTGTGACTCAGCGGGCTAAGGCGCCAGCCATGTACACCTGAGCTGGTGGGCTCGAATCCAGCCTGGGCCCACCAACCAACAATGACGGCTACAACCCAAACAAAAATAGCCGGGCGTTGTGGCGGGCGCCTGTAGTCCCAGCTACTTGGGAGGCAGAGGCAGGAAACTCGCTTGAGCCCAATGGAATTGGAGGTTGCTGTCAGCTGTAATGCCACGACACTCTACCCAGGGCAACAGCTTGAGGTTCTGTCTCCAAAAAAAAAAAACATGAAAAAGTCATGTAATAAATTATAAACATGAATCTTGTATATTTGTAAATTAAATGTCATTATCCTCTTTTACCATTGAATCAGCATTGTTTTATATTTTAGACATATATAACACACCCACTTTTTGTCAGATGACATTTTAGCAAAAATTCTCAGAACTCTCAAACAGACCAAACACATTCCTAAATTATTGGAGTAAGAGGAACTCCACAGCACAGCCAAATCTGTGAATTATAAACACTCATGATCTCTTATGAGGGCCCTGGGCTTTTTTGGGGATAATAACTAAGAGCCACTTACTAAACATTTACTCTGTACTAAGCCATTTATATTATCTATTTGAATCTTCATTATAAGTCTAAGTTTAATTATTTCTATTTTACAGATAGAAACTAAAGCTCAGAGATTAAGTACCATGCAGGAATACATGCTGGAGAGAGCAGAGCTGGGTATAGTTGGAAAGTTGTCTTTTTAGAAGTGCTGGATTTCAATCCAGGTTTGTCATATATCAGAGGCCATAATGTGATATGCTGCTTTTTTTGTGATAAGAGTTGCAAGCTGTCACCCTGAGTAGAGCGCCATGGCATCACAGCTCACAGCAACCTCAAACTCTTGGGCTTAAGTGATTCTCTTGTCTCAGCCTCCTAAGTAGCTGGGACTAATGGCACCCACCACAATGCCCAGCTATTTTTCTGTTGCAGTTGACATTGTTGCTTTAGCTGACCCAGGCCAGATTCGAACCCACCAACCTAGGTCTATGCGGCCGGCACCCTACCCACTGAACTACGGGCACTGCAGATATGCTGCTTCTTAAGCAAAGGTAATAATTAGAGCCCAAATCATTTTCCTGTTGATAAGCAAACCCAGCTTATCTTTTCTTCTCCTTCTAACTTGATACCAGTATAGAAATTACTACTTTAGGGCCTGAACTTATGTAGAAATCTTCCCTTTCCTTCATCATTTACATTATGAAAAAAGAGAATACCCTCTGAATGTATCAATTAACAATCAATTTCATGGAACATTAGAAATTATGAGCAATTTTATAAACAATGCATAAAGACAAATAACAATTAAGAATTTCAAATGGAAGTGTACAATTACTATAAAAAGTAGCTACAAACTGAGTAGCACTGCTCTCAAGAAGACATTCCAAATGATATAAAGGCACTTATACTTTGAAAGGAATCCATTCCCAGGTAGTTGTCTTTCATATGCATTCTTTCTAAAAGCTGCCTCAGAGTATCACCTTCTCTTTGCTAATTGTTCTTCTCCCATTTTGAAATAAAAAGGCTTAACTCTCACCTATCTTTTACAGCACTGTAAAATTATGCATTATGGTTAAATGCACAACTCTAGAGTCAGAAAGTTCCATCACTCACTAGCTGTGGCCACCAGTAAAATATTTAACATTTCTGTCTATAAATAGGGAAAAGCAACTCTACATTGATGTCGTATTGTTATGAGGGTTAGAGTAGTTTATATGTAAAAATCTCTGGAAAACCAAGGAGAGAATTAGAAAATTGGTATCCACAAAGGTTCTTAACCAAGGTAGTATAGTAGAGTTTCCTGTCAATCCTAGAGTTTTATACATTACTGTTATATACAAAGTTGGGCATCAAAATTAGAGGTGCCCGACCACTTTTTGGTGACCCTTGGTATGTTCTGAATTCAGATAATATTACAGAGTGATGACAATTATATTTAAAGTCCTTGCCTCCCCTACCTTTCAACACTGTCAAAGAATGCATTACTTCTGAGGCAGAATCTTAGGTAAGCAAAGCACAGAATTACCTAAACTGACAGTCTCTTATTTCATTCAGATTACAAACTCACGGCAACTTTAACTCTTGCAATTCTGAAGGTAAAGAAAATGTCATAGTAATTACTTTCAAGGAAGTAACAGAAAGTGAGTCTGATAAACCGTAAGACTTGATAAGAAAAACTACTTTCATCAGGTTATGTAGCATCCTTCATAAATTGAATGAGGTAAATCTGTAGTGCCATAGTTTTCACAAAAATATATTTGAAGCACATAATAAAAAATACTTTATAAACATCTAATACACTGTACTGGTCTTGAGCATTATTTCAATTTTCCTAACCCAACAGTCCTCAAAGTATAGTCCTCGGAACTGGTGCTTCAGCATCTCACAGGAAATTGTTAAGAATGAAAATTCTCAGGTTCCACCTGATTCAGTAATTCAGAGTATGGATCCCAGATATCTGAGTTTTAATTAAGTCCATCAGGCAAATCTGATGTACTGTAAGACTTGAGAACCATTGTGCTAAACTTCTTGAATACTATATATTAGGTTTCACAAGTAACCTCTAAGTAAAAGCATAGCAAATGTAATTTATAGTCATACCTTGTTAATAACTTTTTTATATATTTTCTAGAAGCTTAACAAAGAATATCTGTATCTAAGGCCTATGTTACAAATACTCTTAAAAGTCAGGTACTTGGTAATTTTTTTAATTTATTTTCTTTTTTTTTTTTTTTGTAGAGACAGAATCTCACTTTATCACCCTCAGTAGAGTGCCATGGCATCACACAGCTCACAGCAACCTCCAACTCCTGGGCTTAGGCGATTCTCTTGCCTCAGCCTCCCGAGTAGCTGGGACTACAGGCATCCACTACAGGTACCCGCCACAACGCCCGGCTATTTTCTGTTTTGCAGTTCAGCCCAGTCCAAGTTTGAACCTGCCACCTTCGGTATATGGGGCCAGCACCCTACTCCATGAGCCACAGGCACCACCAAAACATAATTATTTTATAGCTAAAAAGTATTAACAGGGCAATGAATAACAGGGTTTCAAACATAAAATACATATTAGTATCAAATTCTGTGACGATACTGGAATCTGAGCTCAAGATAAAAAAGCAATATAAAATTTCTGATGTTAAAGAGGCTGTGTATTTTCTAAATGGATGATACTATGAAGATTCTACTGAGTACAAAAGGCAATGCAACTATTTTATTTTTAAAATTCAGTTTAACATATATCAAAACATATATTCTTTGCAATTATTTAAATTATGTTGAAGAAATTTAGCTATAAACCTAAATATGGATGAAAGAGTATAAAAGTTTTCATAGGAATGAGGTAAATGAGAAAAAGTTTGAAGATGACCATTCCATTGTAGTGCAATATTAAACTATGGGAGGCAGAGGTGAGACCTAACTACAAAAGAATAACTAATCAAATAATTTAAAGTTGTCATTTAGGGACAGCATAAGTAATAAAGTACTTTTCAGCTCAAAATTAAACCTATTCCTATCTCTACCTCTATCTCTATCAATGAATTACTAAATAAATGAATAAGCCACAAACTCTCAATGTTTAAATTTGTCCATTTGCCAAATGAGGACCAAATCTTAGATTAGAGAATGTAGGATTCATTAATTGACTTGTTAATAGACCTACTAAGGTCAATGGTCAACCATACAGGAAAAAAAGCCTTCATCACAATCACCTTTGCATATTTCCAAATGGCTCATTATAGTTCAGTGTATACACTGATAATTTGTCTAATCATCTGTTTCTTTATGACCTTCATAACTTAATCTTCAGTGTCTTCTTTGAAGAAAACACAAGCTAACTACTCAGTCAACTAGCAATGCAAACTGATTTCTTTGTCAAGGCTGAGAAACCATTACTATTGTGATCAAACATTCCTGGGTATGACCTGGCTATTTAACATTTATTACCTGTGAGTGAAAACTGAGTAGACTGGCAGTCAGAATTACCCATTTTTTGCCTTCTATATGTCCACTTCTGTTAGGTGGATTGAAGTAAATTAAAGTAACATAGGCTATCACTCTACCCACATACTTCAGAAGGACACTAATAGAAATCAATGAAATATGTGATACATATTACATACTTTGCATAAATAGAGTATATAATTTTAATACTATGCGTTGAAGTAGAGGAGAGTTTGGGACCATGGATGAATGTGAGAAGAAATAGCTGGAGAAATATGATGAGAATCTGAAACAATTCATAAGCACTGGCAATTGACAAGGCCAGGGTATTTAGGAAGATACAACAGGACTTGTGAACAGATGGATATATTAGTTAAAGATTAAGAATAATGAAATTTTTGATTTGTGGATAGTGACGTAGATGAGAAAGACCTGAATGTATTTGTAGCTGAAAGGAAAAAGCATGTAAAGAAACAAAGGTTTAAGATATGGGAAGAACAACAACAAAAATAATATGGGAATGAGAAGATGGGAAAGACATATTCATAGCACGAATTCAGAAATTAGCAACTCCTTCTGAGACAAGCAGAAGCTAATGGAGAATAAGTTCAGATGCTAGTAAGTCCGTAAGTAAAGGAGAAAGAAGTTAAAGAAATTCATTCTATGCAGCCTCCATATTAACTGCAATATGAGATGTGAGATCAATTGAGAAAAAAAGCAATTTCCAGTAAAAAAAATGTAAGGAGAAAAAGTGCTTTGGGGACAGCAGGTGAGAGGGTAAGAAGTAGAAGGGCAAATAAAGTGAAAGATGGATTGTTAGGACAAACAAAGATAGAGAAAGCACTCTATAAAAAGGCTGAAAGTGTTAAAATAGAAAAGTAATGACTCATAATGAGCCAGGAGAAAGAAGTCCAAAGACTAAAGAGAAGGCTGGTCATTAGACGTGTGTACTGCAATTACAGGTGAGTTAAACAGAACTGAACTAACGGACTCTAGGAAGAGTACACATGTGCAAGTGTACGTGCTTTGATGTGTGCACACACACGGAGGTACATCTGCTCACAGGCTTGGATTCTGAGGTGTTGGGTCTGAGAGATTGAGAGGTGGTAAGGGCACTTAGGCATCCTACTGCTCGCCTGAGAAAATTATATGGTAATATGAGATTAACCTATTCCTGGTATGTCACAATTTTCCATCACCAAAATCACAAAATATAAACCTACTGGAGTACTTCTTATTGATCTCACATTTGGGAATACTGAATCCCCCACATTCCTCTAAATCTTTCTCAACTGGATATATATCCTACACTATTCTTTCTCTGTGTTCATCTGGATCCTGCTACTCCTGCAATGTATATTATCTAAGAAATTAGGGTAACATGCAAATTCTTCTTTGGCCTACTCTATTATAAAATATCAATTACTTATGTTGCATATTGATATTTATCCTTAGTATTAAGTTTTATATACACATAAACATACTCGAAAAAAACATGTAGAGACACTAACCTGGGGCAGATGCTACATGGGTCTGGGTTTGGACTTGCTCTATAGCTTGTGGCCTAATTTCAGATAAAACTTGATGACCAGAACTCGGATGTTCGACAAGTTTTACTGCGGCTAGTGCATCAGGGCCAAACATCTGAATATCCATAGAAACCAGACACACTAACATATCTAAAATAAATTTAACAAACAATAGTTATGAGTCAATAACATTATTAAACAATACATTCACTGATGAACATATGTTGTACAGAATACTGCTTCTTAAGTGCCAACCCACGAATCATTATACATAGAATTATCTGTGGATCTTTTTTAAAAAAGATTTTTAGGCTCAATCTCTGAAGACTGATTTAGTAGCTCTGTAGTGGAAGCTAGATATCTACATTCTGATAAGCTTCCAAGGTGATGCTGACGTGGAGCTATATTTAGGAACCACTGATAAGAAAGTATTACCTTAATAATAGCAATTTTCAAGCTAAATCTTTATTAACTCTGATTTTAAAATTTATTTCCAAGAAGGACATCATTTTAATTACTGAGTAAAATGCTTGAATAAGTATGTTTAAAACTGATAACTCTTAAAGATGAGTTCATTGACTTTTAAGGATGGTGCCAATATCATCACTTCTAGGAACAGAAGGAAGCTTGTTTCACTTAGCTTTACTTGTTTAACAGTAATGGCAGACCATATGAAACAGAAAGACCTGTTCCCAGAGAACTCAGACATAGAAGTTTTATCAATGTCAAATCTGATATATAACTACAGGAATAAAAAGAAGAAATAGGGATTGACTGCTGATAGCCATATATTCCCAGTCTCTATATGATGTTTCTTCCTCATCCAAAACTGGTAGAAAGAATTATGCAAACAAGTACCTCAAAATAAAACATAAAACTCCAATATCAATTAAGGTTTTTGTATAGCACCATATTAGGTATTTTTCCTTAAAAAAAGGTAATTCAAATATTTTTTTGGTCTTACCTATGCTCTTTTCTACTTTTGCAATTTTTGTGCAAGCGACATCTCCCATTTCAGTGAGCATATATAGCACCTCAAGTGTTGAGATTACGAGCAGCACATCAGGTAAAGTGAGATGACAAATGATCTCTTTGTATGAATCCTGATCCACATATTCACAAATTAAAACACCATTGTCTTCTGCTTTGCAAAGATTTCCCAAAATTTCCATGCCTGAAACACACACACATATGTTGCTTTGTAACAAATGAAAGTCTGTTCCCTTGAGACAATAAAAACTTAAGTGACTGCTCACCTCTCATCTTTAAAAATCTATCCCTTGACATTAGGCATTTTGTAACAGTATGAAACATCAGATGAGTAGTTTTGAAGTCAACCGGGTCCAATAAAAGCTGTAGGAAGAAAGAACACTACCACTGAGGTATGCTTCTTTCAGAACTGTGTATTTCAACTTTAATAAAAATGAACAGGACAAAGTTGCATTCTTTAAAAAACGTAATTATTCTAACACTAACCACCAATGAATTTGAAGCATCATTTCAAATATTTTTTTCTACAACAATTTGTGATACTTCTATGTTACCACTTTTAGCAAAAAATATATCTATGCTTTAATATTCTGTAAATATGGCAACTATAAAATGCCACATCCTAAACTTCAAATTAATGTGCTAACTACAGAACTATTTTAAAGTACTGTCACATGCTTACCTCAGCTGCAATATTTCCTAATGTGTCAAGGCCTAATTGCCTTAAAGAAATAAAATGACTATGTGCAGAAAGTAATAGGAAACGAAGACAGGTCCGATTAGCTGCCAAGAGCTTAACATTGCCCTCCTCAAAGGAAAGATTTCGCAAAATCACTGCAATCTGAAGTACCCGCTGTCCTTCAATATCGTTAATGCCCAACTTTCGAGGTGGATGAAATAAAGATTCCCAAATCCATTCTCCTGATGGACCTTCTGCAACAGAAAATACATATTTTACTTAAATTGATATTTCATTTTATTATTGACACTTAAAAATTGTTTAATGGGGCAGTGCCTGTGGCTCAAAGGAATAGGGCACTGGCACCATATATCAGAGGTGGTTGGTTCAAACCCAGCCCCAGCCAAAAAAAAAAAAAAACTTGTTTAATACTTTTTCTTTCATTAACTTACCATGAGACTTGTTTCTGTCAGAAATGAGGTCACGAACTTCATTATCATCAACAATATCTTTCCAAAACTGTAATGAAAAATTACTGTATTTAACTCTCATGATCTGAAACAACCATTACTTTAAAAATAGTCACACATAACATAAAATTGTAACATTTTAAATTGTTTTTAGTTTACATGGATATTATTACAGTCTATGGATTTAATCATCTGGCACAAATGCTTGATTTCTATAGTTTAAGATATTTTATATAATAAGGTATCATTTTATGTCTAGTGGTTTTTGTTTTTTCTTTTTTTTCGAGACAGAATTGGTAGAATGCCATGGCATCACAGTTCACAGCAACCTCAAACTCTTGGGCTTAGGCGATTCTCTTGCCTCAGCCTACCGAGTAGCTGGGACTACAAGAACCCGCCACAACACCCGGCTATTTATTTCGTTGTAGTTGTCATTGCTGTTCAGCAGGCCTGGCCCAGGCTTGAACTTGCCGGCATGGGAGTATGTGGCTGGCAAGCGACGGGAACCGAGCCACTAGGGTTTTTTTTTTTAATTTCGGATCAGTATGAGAGTATAGACAATTAGGTAACTTTGTTTGTGGTTACAGAGTAAAGTCCACATTGCAGCTATGCCCCTCGAACAAAGAAGTTTGCCATATAATCTTAGATTATGCCTACTGGGTGACAACATACTAATAATTCTCCTTCCTCTTCCCTTATCTGCCCCTACTTGAGTTTGTGTTTTTCTCTTGTGTAGATGTGTAGTTATTCATCTACTGATTTCATATTGAGTACTTGAATTCTTGCTTTTCCATTCTTATGATACTTTACTAAGCAGAATGTCCTCCAACTCCATCCCGGCTAATCCAAAAAATGTAAAGTCACCATCTTTTTATGGCTGAATAGTATTCCCTGGTATACATACACCACAGTTTATTAATCCATTCATGTGTAAGTGGGCATTTGGGTCGATTCCACATCTTGGCCATTGTGAACTGAGCTGCGATAAACATTCTTGTGCATATGTCCTTATGGTAAAATTACTTTTTCTTCTAGTTAGATACCTCATAATGGGATTGCAGGATAAAATGGAAGGTCTACTTTAGTTCTCTGAGGATTCTCCATTCTTCCCTTCAAAGAGGCTGTATTAATTTGCAGTCCCACCAACGGTTTAAAAATGTTTCCTTTTCTCCACACCCTCACCAACATCTGCAGTTTGGGGACTTTGTAGAAGAGAATAGCCCACTGGGGCTAGGTGATATTTCAAGGTGGTTTTGACTTGCATTTCTCTGATAATTAGGAACGATGAGCATTTTTTTCATGTGTTTGTTAACCATTCATCTGTCTTCTCTGAAGAAGGCTCTGTTTATACGTCTTGCCCAGGGATAAATGAGTTTGCTCTTTTTTTTGTTGATTAATCAGTGGTTCTTAACCGGGAACTACAAACCCCTAAAAAGTCTATGAAAGAAATTAGGACTTGCATGGTAGAAAATACAATATCTTTATCTTCATTAAATTGGAACTGAAATCAAGCATTTCCTTAGCATTTTCTTCATCTCTGAAAGTTAAGCAATGAACCATATTAATATTAGTAGTACCTGTGACCTCTGTTACATGAATCACAGATACTTTCCAATCACTTTACAGCCATTGAGAATATCAAGAAATAGTGTTCATGCTAGTGAATACTTGAAAATTATGGGAAGTACTAAAATCACTTGCAAATTGCATATAATCACAGTAATCCTGTTTATAGACACTCCTGAGATATAGCAAATGGCAGAACTGCATGTTTGTAAGTTGATAATCCAGACACTTAAGTGGCTTTCTACTACTCCATACCTACACTTGTTTTTGATCCATACATGGGAAGAGATAAGTCAAACTCCACTCAACTGTTCAATATTCTTTTTCAGGATAAAAAATAAATGTATTAATGCTGATCTTTCCCCATGACACTTAACTGTTACTTATGGGCTAATAAGGAAGCACATGGGCTACTAGTTCACTTTTAATTTCTAAACACTATGGTAAGTATGTTTCAAAATAGTTGGGTTTGGGGGGGAGGTGGAGGAATGAAAGTTCTTTCACATTTAAAACGATCTGAGTGAAGGTTCACTGGCTTCAACACAGTACCAGAGGGATCTACTGCACACAAAACACATGATAAAAACTTTTAGTAACTAGGCATTGTTGTGGGTGCCTGTAGTCCCAGCTACATGGGAAGTTGAGGCAAGAAATCATTTGAGCCTAAGAGTATGAGGTTGCTGGGAGCTATGACACCATGGCACTCTATTCAGGGTGACAAAAGTGATACTCTATCTCAACAACAACAACAAAAAAAAACTTTTGTAAGCAATAATAAAAAAAAACTAGTCATATTTAAAAAAACAATGTTCAATGTTTTATAAAAAAAAACAAACAATGTTTTCATGAAAGAGAGCCACAGGAATTCAATTAAAGATATCAGAAAAGAAACTTAAAATGACCACAGATAGTAAGTCAACAAAGAAATAAGTTAAAAAGACTGAAATAAGTTAATAAAGACTGAAAATAATGGCAAAGAAATGTAAACTATAATTAAATAAAAATTCAATTCTGGAACTGAAACATTTAACTGAAATTAAGAACTCAATGGATAGGTTTAAGAACTGACTACATAGAACTCAAGAGAGGATTAATGAACTAGAAAAGAGGGCAAAAAACCCCCACAAGTCTGAAGGATAAAGACAGAAATGGATGAACAGAAACAGTGTATGTGAGACAATAGACAGAGGAAAGTTCCAATATGCATATAATTCCTGAAGAAATAAAGAGAGAGAATGGGCAGATAATTTCCTAAAACAATTGAAAGATGTCATACTACAGATTTAAGAAGTACTATAAACTCCAAGAAATAAAATGAAAATGTATGGGAACATCATAATAAAACACTTGAAAAACAAAGACAAAGAGAAAATTCATAAGTGCAGACAGACTCAAAAAAAAAAAAAAGAGAGAAATTTAAAAATAACAACAATTGAAATAACAGCAGACTTTGTAACAGAAATAATGGGAGCCAGAAGACAATGGAATATTTTCAAAGTAAATATCTGCCAATTTAGAATTTCTCTTCTCTTTCTCTTCTTGAGACAGAGCCTTACTTTGTTGCCCTCGGTAGAATGCCCTGGCATCACACCTCACAGTAACCTCAAACGTTGGGGTTCAAGCCATTCTCTTGCCTCAGCCTCCCTGATAGCTGGGACTACAGGTGCCTGCCACAATGCTCAGCTATTTTCTAGAGACACAGTCTTGCTCTTGTTCAGGCTGGTCTTGAACTCCTGAGGTCAGGCAATCCATCTGCCTCGGTCTCCCAGAGTTCCAGGACTACAGATGTGAGCCACTACACATGGCCCAACATAGAATTTCTATACAGTGAAATTATTTTGCAAGAATGAAGATGAATCCCTAGTCATCTAGTGGATAGGATAAAGTTAAAAGTAAAAGAGAAAATAAAAAAGAATGAAGGTAAAGACATTTCTGACAACTGAAAACCGGAGAAAACTCATCTGCAGCTCTGCACTAAAGAAGAATACACGAAAAAAACAAATGTGGTCAAGCCAAAATAAATATTTAATGAATAAATCGCGAAAAAAAAAATGCTTATGTAGTAATAATACGTAAATTTAAAATTAAGAAAAAACCATTTTTGATGAGATTTTTGTTTAGGTGGTAATGGAATAACTAATATTAGAGTAGTTGCCTTAGCATAAAGTAACATGCTTGAAAAAATTTTTTTCAGAGATTAGAAAACAGGTAGCACAAGACAACTATCATAGAAACAAAGGAAGGAAATGAGGAGAACCTAATGATTGCTAAACTGCATTTTTTTTGAGACAGAGAATCTCAAGCGGTTGCTCTGGGTAGAGTGCCATGACGTCATAGCTCACAGCAGTTTCCAACTCTTGGGCTCACGCGATCCCTCTTGCCTCAATTTTTTCTGCTTTAGTAGAGACAGAATCTCGCTTTTGCTCAGGCTGGTCTTGAACTTGTGGGCTCAAGCAGTCCACCTGCCTCGGCCTCCCAGAGTGCTAGGATTACAGCACCACATCTAGCCACCTAAACTGCATTTGTCATAAACAAAGCTTTAAAAGAACCCTACCATAACTTTAATAGCATGCTAAAACAAAGTTCAACATTCTGGAAAAACACCAAAATCCAGACACTCAACAACATAATATTCACAATATTCACATCTAATAAAAAATTACTAGACACACAAAGAAAGTAGGAAACACGACCCACAACAAGACAAAATCAATTTTAGCAAAAATGGACCCTGAAATAACAAATATAACAGATTGACAAGAACTTTTGAAAAACTGTTATTAAATATGCTTAAGGATTTAAAGGAAAATATACGTAATTAGGAAAGAAATGAACAATACAAAAAGATAACCAAACTGGATTTCTAAAGCTAAAAAATTTAATACAAATTCTCCATGACTTATGATGGGATTACATCTCAGTAAATAAAAAATATCCTAAGTCAGCTTGGCGCCTGTGGCTCAACTGGCTAAGGCACCAGCCATGTAAACCTAAGCTGGCAGGTTCGAATCCAGCCCGAGCCCGCCAAACATCACGGCTGCAACCAAAAAATGGCTGGGCGTTGTGGCGGGCACCTGTGGTCCCAGCTACTTGGGAGGCGGAGCAGGAGACTTGCTTGAGCCCAGGAATTGGGAGGTTGCTGTGAGCTGGTAATGCCACAGCACTCTATCCAGGGTGACAGCTTGAGGCTCTGGTCCCCCCCCAAAAAATATCCTAAGTCAAAAATATATTTAATATCCCTAATAACCCCCACATTATAGGCAGAAACATTATGACTCAAGGATCATCAGTAGCTGAAATTAAAAAGATTCATGAAATTGGCTTACCTAAAAAGAGAAGATAAAAACATAACTAAAGAAATAATTCACAATGAAGCAAATAGAAAACAAAAAAAGGTCTACAAACAATGACTAGAGCTTCAGTGATCTGTGGGACAACCACATGGTCTATATATGTGTACACAGTCAGTCATCAGTATCTGTGAAAGATTGGTTCCAGTTCTCCCCACAGATATCAAACAATAACCTAAAAAACAGCAAATTAATGAGTGAAAAAGCAGAACCTAAGTCAAGACTGAATAAATGGAGATATATTTGTTCAAGGACTCCTGCCTTAACTAACAAGTGGTAAAAGTGTTAATTTACTACCTTAATAAGGATTCAAAATATAATCTCCAGTAAAATCAATGAGAGAAGAGAAAAAGTGTATAAACATCAAATAATAAATAATGGTCAAATCATTTCAGAACAAGAAAGGAAAATAAAATTCCTAGAATAGGAAGGACATATAGAAATTAGAAACATGGTAAATTTCAATACAAATATATCAAAATTATATTAAATGTAAATGGAATAAATGTACTAATTTGAAAACAAAGCTTTTTATGATAGAAAAAAAAAAAAATCACCAAAACTCCAAACATATATTTTAAAAAAACTTGTGAAAACAAAGGTTGAAAGTAAAATATAAATCACAGGGATGTATCTACAACAACCAAATCAAAGCTAATGTAGTTATACTAATGCCAACACAAAAGAAATACATCAAGGCAAAAAGATACCTCATAATTTACACTGACCAGAAAGCTACAACTACTGTACTTGTTTGCAATAAATAATACAGTCTCAAAATTTTAAAACACAATTATTATAGAGGTAAAAGGAGAAAGAGTCACATCAACAATCAAATTGGGTCATTTTAACATACAGAAATGTAAAGAATGAACAGGTAAAAGTACCAGTATTGCTGTGGAAATATGAGCATCAAGATTACTGGTTTTGGCCTGACATATATAGAAATCTATACCCAAATTCAGTATATAAATTTTTTTCAAATGCATGTTTATAAAATCTGACTAATGCTAGGGTAAAAAATAAAGGGTGAAAACATTTCAAAAGGTTAAAATTATAGAGTTCATTCTCTTTCAACACAGTGCAATTCAGTTAGAAATATATGAGAAAAAGAAAACTAGAATAAATTCACATGATTTTAGAAATTTAGAAAATTCTTTCCTCAATAACTTATATGTATTGAGAGAATGAAAAGACAGTTAAACTTGAGTGTAATAAAAACATAACAAAATTGGTAGTATAAAGTTAAAGTTGTGGCTTGGTGCCTGTAGCTCAAGCAGCTTAGGTGCCAGCCACATACACCAGAGCTGGTGGGTTCAAATCCAGCCCGGGGCCTGCCAAAGAACAATGACAACTACAACCAAAGTAGGCAGGCGTTGTGGCGAGCGCCTGTAGTCCCAGCTACTTGGGAGGCTGAGGCAAGAGAATCGCTTAAGCCCTAGAGTTGGAGATTGCTATGAGCTGTGACACCACAGCACTCTACCCAGGGCGACAGCTTGAGGCTCTGTATAAAAAAAAAAAAAAAAAAAAAAAAAGCTGAAGGTGTACCTAGAAGAGATTTTGTGGCCTTAAATGTATCTATCATAATGTATTCTATAATGTGGGTGAGGGGGCAGAGAAACAGCATGATTTAAGCACCAGTTCAAGCAGTCAAATTAGACTCAAAAAATAACAGCATATAGAAAGATACATGAAGAACAGAAATTAATGAAAACATACAGCAGCAGGAATCACTTACTCTTCAATGTATCTGTATCTTTGGTTTTATGTGATTCGTAATAATACTGACAATGCCCATTCCCTACTGTGAATGTACTTAAAAAACTGTGTGCAACTCATCTATTTTCTTGAGTTAAGCAAAGGGTTTGGCTTTTAATAGGTAGGCTAACATAGGATAGAGCACCTTGGGTCAGCCAGTAAAGTAGGGAATTAGAAATGCAATTCTGTATCATGTGAAAAATATGAAGACCTAATGCCCTAAAAGAAAGGGAGACAAGAGGGCTTGTCTACCTGTATGTGAGTTTGGGGTTAAGAACAATGCCCTAAATTTTCACCACTGGCCTATTCCCCAATCATGGGTTTAGTTTTACTACCTAACCAGAAAAATCAATAAAGAAGTTAATATAGTCGTTCTAGATCAGATTTTCTGTGTTGCAAATGCAACACAGCAGTGGAAGAATAAACTCTCAGTCTAACCTGTACAAAAGTGTGGTGGCGGGCGGCTCCTGTGGCTCAGCGAGTAGGGCGCCGGCCCCATATACCGAAGGTGGCAGGTTCAAGCCCGGCCTTGGTCGAACTGCAAAAAAAAAAAAAAAAAAAATAGCCGGGCGCTGTGGCGGGCGCCTGTAGTCCCAGCTACTCGGGAGGCTGAGGCAAGAGAATCGCTTAAGCCAATAGCTGGAGGTTGCTGTGATCCGTGTGACGCCA
>CAUYON010044008.1:0-32641 GCA_963573935.1 Arctocebus calabarensis
ATATTGGCAGGAGGAGGGAGGACAATTGACAGGATTTCATATCATGTGCACAAAGTGGGGGTGTTCAGCATGCCCTCTGGGTGAGGGGCTCAACTTCAGCTTGAACTTTACCTTGGAAGTGAGAACAATGTAACCTAAAAATTTGTACCCTCATATTCATTTCCAAAAAAAATAAAAAAGGAGATCTGTATGTTGTCACTGGAGGAAACAGGAGGAACAAAAGCGAAGAATGAAAACCACTCCCAAGGCAGGCACTGAGTGTCCTGAGTAGGTTGTCCCTGAAGCCTCCTGCCTCATCCTAACCTTCTCGATTCTGTTCTTTCTGTTTTCCTAGGCTTAAATCCTCACCCCTTTTAGTAATTATTCATTGTTGATAAAGATGACTCACAATTGGTTTTCTCCCCCAGATTCTTTGGCTGTTTGCTGTGCTCTCAAGATGGATCTGAACACGGCCAGAAATAGAACACTTCCATTCTTGCTGTACATTAAAGCATTAAAAGTCTATTTGCCTATTTTTTTTCTTTTTCTTCAGTTTGCCTATCCCTATTTGGGACTCAGGGCTGCCTTAATAATTTTTTTGCCATACTATAGCAAGTTATTTACCAATTTCTGTCTCTAATGCAGCTGTCAGACGTTCAAACTGTCTGTTAGCCAAACTGGCTTTCTACCAACCACATTTCCCAAGCTTCTGCCTCTTAAATACAATGTTTTTGACAAGACTAAGCATATCAAGTAGTCTTTTAACAATTTTAAAGCATAGTATTTTTCACCATGCAATTCAATTCAGTCTTAGCACGTTCTCTGTGTGAGACATTTTTCTGGTTGCTATTGGATTGATTAAAGATAAATAAGGTGCTATGTTGTCTTGTCAATCAGAACTCCAGTAGGAGCTTGGCAGGCAGGTGTGAACAACTACGTTGTTTTGCCCTCCTTCTTTCAGGTCCATAGTGGCCCAACTAATTGGTCAGTCCTGGCTATTTGCATGACTTGTCCACCCTCCCCCAATAATGGGAAGAGTCCCCTTGGTGACTGTCTCAAAAATAGGACTGAACTATGGTCATAGATTAGATTCAATAGATTCTTGGCAGTATCCATAGGTCATTGCTACTGCTTTTCACATTATCCCATCCAAAACCCAAGAAAGTGGATTTATCTCTTAGTTAAAGAGACAAATACCCTTACTTATTTCCAGTTCCTCTGTTGTTAGTTATATCTCTTCCTAAACCTACACACCCCCCACAAAGTTTTCAATTCTAGATCAATAAATTTTTGAATGCATTTATCAAATAATATATTACTGTATTTCCACCAACTTTATTTTATTCAATTAATCACTTCCATTTTACTAAACTATTGATGTAGCTGTATTTTCTGCCATATGGTCCATTCCCTAAGTCATTGTGGAGAACCTCTAATTTTACAGGACTTAAGGCTTCACCCCAAATAATGCTACATTTTATTGTGGAAAACACTGTTTGTTATCCATGATTAACTGGGCAACCTATAGATTAAGCTTAAAGCCTTATCTAGTGAAACAAACTGTAATAGAAACTATAAAATCCCCGCTGCCACTATCCTATCCCCGTCTCTAACACTGAAGCTTTTCCTGGGAACTCGACTATGGGAAGCATTTCTCATCCCAGAAATCTTTGGGAAAATAAAATTATCATCCATACAAAGTAAGTAGGGACTCCTACATTATGTATGGCTGTCTGGGAGGAGGAAACACATCTACAATGCTGGGAGTGAAGTGAATTTCAAGAATAGTTCAAGTATGAGGCAGGCTTACTTTTGGAATGTCCTGCCCAAGACAGTGCTTGTAAAGGAGACACTGGTGAGTACCTGGGGAGTATCTCCAACTCCAGAATTTCTAATCAAGAGATCAGGGTGTAGCCCTAGACAGAGTATGACTGTATCAGTTGATTCAGCTGTAGCAAGGATGAAGGCATAACATAACCAAGAGCAGAAGGTGCTGACAGGAGATGGAATTGTTCTAAAATTTATAAGGGGATGGTGGAGCATTTAGAAGATAGTTGATGTTTATCCAGCACTGTCAGGAGAGACAGCCAGAAGAATGGATGGAATCTTTTGGCCCCATAGGCAGGGCAACTTGTGTATGGGGAAGGATGCTTTATCTCAAGAGGCATGAGTCAATATTATCTTCTCATTCCAAATGATAATGAAGTGTTGTGACATGGGTTAGTGTGAGCCAGTTCCAAGGTGGCTAACAAAATCGAGTTGATGGGTACACAAAGCTGAGAATTATCACCCAGAGCAGGGCAAGTGGGGACATCTCCGCAGCTCTGTCCTCAGAGGAGGAGAGGCTCTCTGCCTCATTCCCTTCCAGTACAAACATCTGTGACCCTCTGCTATCCTTCCCCTTTGCTATATTGCACAATTTTATGCTCAGGTGTGATATGTGAATGAAAATAGGAAATTTTAAAAAATGGACTCGTGAATTAAATTTTCATAAATGGTAAAAGGCTGAGTTTTACGCTAAATTTCCAGAAGCTGCTCCACCCCACTAATGGTTCCCATACTCTAGATTATAATTAATCAGAATACTATTTTATTATTACCTTCTATTGTTAAAAATGTCCAGTTTTGTTTGGAATATCAGATTAATTCAGCACACTATTGTACTGCCATCTGGGCTTATCAACTACTTCCATTTCCAAGTCTTATTAAACCAAACACAGTGCAGCAATTTGTATGTGAAACATTCCAGCCTTACTAAAACTTCAATAACGCTGAAAACACAAGTTAAATTGTAGCATACTTCTTTGCTTACCTAAGGTTTTATCAATGTTACAGTCCTGCCTGTAGAAGAATTTACTTTTTGAGGACAAAAATTCCATACCAGAACTTCAAATTATTCAGGAGCCAGTGACTCATACTCAGTAGGATTTTCTGTCTGGTTAGAGGAGCATGGTCTTATTGTATGCATAAAAATATCTTAGGAAAGACTGCCCTCAAAAGATTCTTCTGGGGCTGTGTCTTTCCTCATGGATAATCTGATGGGTTGCCCTCTCCTCCTGACTCCTGAGAGCCAGAGTGTCTCATAAAGCTTGAACTCACAATGCTCTCATACTCTTTCTACTAAAACTGATGTTTGCTGGGTCAGTGTTAGTTTCGTACCCTTTGGGAAGATCAAGCCATTTAGCCCAGGGAATCGAACAATAATAATTATCCTCAGTAACTAATGAACGTCCAGGCAGGGGCTGATGAAGGAGCCTGTGGTGTAGAGAACGTAGCCTATAGTTTCATTTTCCTGAAAGAGTAAGTGGAAGCTTCTAGGCTAAGAACAAAGCTTGAACCTCCCTAAAAGTGTCCATTTTCTCAAAACCTGTGCCTGTTATAAACATCCTGAATGACATCTTTAGGGTCACACTGATAGACCTCGGATCATCTTGCTTTCACCCTTTGCAGTCATGGGTCTGCTCCTCCATAATCCCCATTTGTGTGGTCAGACAGACCCAGAGGCACTGGGCTTCCATCCTTGAAGCCTTTTGTGGGGCTGATCCTCTTTAGAGGTGGAGCAATTCCTCCCACCTCCCACCCAATACAGATCCTTCTATTTTCCTTTCCGTGGTTTTCTCAGTGGTAATAGAGGGACATGTGTTTCTTCCTCTGGGCAGAGGAAGGCTGCATACCTCCAACTATGGCAGTGATGACTGACTGACTCATTCTTTCTTATCCTCTTTCACCTCTCCCTTCCCTTAGGAGTTGTTTCTGTAGAATACTACTTTTTCAAGAAAGAGGGGAAAAAAGGAATGGTGGATGACTTATTTGCAAGCAACTTCTTGGCTAGCTTTACCTCTCTTGGTGCCTTACCAAAATAAAAGAAGGAAATTAGAACAGCATCTGACCTTATTTTGCCCTTTTCAAGAACCCCCTAAAAAGAATATTTAAAATTTATCATGTGGGCTGGAAAACTGCTAGAGCTCTTTCTCCCTAAATTGTAACTGTTACCTCTCTGTGACCATTCATTGTTTTCTTTATGTTTCTAGGTAGTACTATATTTTCATTCATTCATTCACTCTTTCAACCTTTCTGACTTAATAATAGTTTTTGAGTGCTACCATTTGTGTGGTGTTGAGACAGATGCTATAAAAAAAAAAGGAATAATATGATGGTTTAGCATTCAGTGCTGGTAGGACAGGCAAGAAATACACATACCACTTGTATGAAACAGCGGAAGGAAGATATAACCGGTTTGAGAACAAATGATACCAATAAAAAATGCTACAAGGTTTAAGAGAAGGTCAAGTCCACAAACACAGTGAGATCTCGGAGATCCTTAAATGCCAGGTTCAGGAGATTACACCTTCTTCTATAGATAGTGGGCAACTTTTTGGAAATACATTAGTGCTCTGAAAGCCTCTTGTTAGAAGATATGGGCACACAAGAACTCTTTGTGGGTGTGAAGGAAGTGGCTCAGTAAAATATGGCTGAAGAGCTTGTCCAGACAGGGGAACTTTTTGAGACCCTCAGTATAAGTGTGATGCAAGTGGAGGAAGGGAAATTATTGCTGAGCTGAGATTAGAGGGCAGATAGGGTAGGCAGAGATTTTACTGAGTGGTGTTTGAGTGAACTAGGTGTGGAGCAGGTGAGTGTGGGCAAAGAGGCCCGGTACTTCAGACAGACAGATGGTGAAAGCCCTGGAAATAGAGCACAGACTTCACTATGTCTCAGTGGGAGGAATAGCAGCACAGAAGACAGCTTGAGAAAGAATCAAGCAACGGAAGAGAATGGAGAGAGACATTAAAGATCTTCAGAGGTCTTTACCAGTGGGATCGGTGGCATTACACATGGCAAAGCTGGGCATGTGGGAGTGGAGAGGGAAAATCCTGAAAGGAAAGACAAATATTTCTCTTTTTGCCATACTGGATTTATTTGTGTAAGGGGGGAGGAATCTGATATTTAGTTTGAAAATCTCAAATAGAGAGGAGGCCAGTTGGTTTCATTTCTGCAAAGAAAAAAAAAAGTATAGAAAAGTACACTATGAACCACAGCTGGGGTCACCATATTTTTATTCTACTAATTTGATTTATCTTCAGGGACAACATTCTCTTTTGAGATACATTGTTTCCCATTATCTCTGAACTGACCTTTACAAATAAGAAGAGGAATAGCAAGAACGTCTGAGTTGCAAGGAAGGGTTATTTCCACCTAGCTTTTGATATGGTCCTGGTAACTAATGAAGTTAACCCGCATCAGCGGCTAATAAAGGAGGCTTGTTGTGGGTGATTCAGGGAACATAGCTCTAAATAGTCTTAAATTAATATCTGTTAACCTTTGTGCTTGACTTTGAGCCTAATAACATCCACGCACAAAGAAGGCAGGATGGGGTGGTCTTAAATCATTATCTGAAAACCAAGTCAGTAGAAAAAAGTCCAGTTTTAAGCTCATTAAGGGATACTGCTGAATACTCTGAGATATCAAATTAACCATTTGAAAAAACCTTACAAAGCTGAGTTGAAAAACTAGGACATTTTTTCAAATCTTTTGAGATTCAGGTTTTGAAGTGAATAAAAATCAGAGCTTTTTAGGTTTTTCTTCTTTTTTTTTATCCTAGCCACGATGAAGAGAACATTAAAGTACATTTGCTTAAACTACTTATGTCAAGTCTAAGAAGTTACCTTGGAGAAAGAACTACTTTGGCAGTGATGTTATTTTCTGTAGAATAGTAAAGATAATCCAGAACCTGAGACTCAGAAATGTAGATTGCAGACCCTCACATGGGAACTAGCTAGATGATTTGGAGGGTAAAATCAAGGTGCTTCTTTTGGTTACACTATTTAATGCTGCTAAAAGTTAAGATAAAAGTAACAGTTGCAAAATTTTTCTTGGGTATAATATAATGTTACCAAAAAGAAGAAAACTTCCCTTTCTTCTCTTACCCAGATTAATGACTAAAAAGTATGGGTTTTGAAGTCAAAATGACACAGGTTCAAGTGTTACCCCTGCTGATCACCAGTTCTGGGACCTTTCATGGGTTATTTTCCAAGTCTTAGTTTTATCTTCTTTAATATGAGAATCATCATAGTCCCTTAAGCACAGAAGCATTATTAAGCATTATAAGCCAATTTATTTAATACATGTAAAATGGCTGGCGTATGGTAATAGCTCTTAATTTTCACTAGTAATAAAATAAAAATTGAAGAAAATAATCACTGTGCCAGCTCACTACTTTTGAGCTCCTGGGATGTATCCTGGTTTATGAAGAGAACATTAAAGTACATTAAAGGGTCTTTACATAGACAAAGTATAAGAAGATCCATTGGCTACATCGACTTCCATGTATTATTTTAGAAAGAACTGATATATGTCATTTTTGTGATTGTTCCAAAATGGCGGTCAACTTCACATCAGCCTCCATTTGATGTGCGTGTTTGTGAGATGAGTAAAAATCAACTTCAGAGGTTTTTAAGTGCAATATTCATTCATTCCTTCTCCCTGGAAATCATGATTTTTACTTAGAGTACGATTAAACATAGTGAAGTGAGGTGAAGCTCAGAACAGGGCTTGTGGTATATAATGATCCTCATGTAGAAATAAGCACACTTCTCAGCAGACACACACCTAAGTAGATGAATTGATTGTTCAAATGCATTTTAGAACTTTTGAAATACAAATATTATCTCTATCTGATTCCCATTTATTCTGATGATTGATATATATATATATTTTTTAAGAATATATATTTTTAAGAATATATATTTTAAGAATATAAAAATATATATATTTTTTAAGAATGATATATATATATATTTAAAATAATAATATATATCATTCATCACTCTGCTGCCCTGGGTAGAATGCGGTGGCATCACAGCTCACAGCAACCTCAAACTCTTGGACTTAAGCAATTCTCTTGCCTCAGCCTCCCAAGTAGCTGGGACTACAGGTGCCCACCACAATGACAGGCTATTTGTTTTTGTTTCATTTGTCATTGTTTTTAGCTAGCTGGGGCCGGGTTCAAACCTGCCAGCCTTGGTGTATGTGGTCAGCGCTGTAACTACTGTGCTATGGGTGCTGAGCCGTTATCTTTATAAGACATTTAGATTTTGAAGGCTAAGGTAAATGAAAAAAGACAAAGAAGACTGACTAAATTCATTTCCATCACGCTGTTACTGGGATTAGTCATAAATGATAATAATGAACACTTTTTCAATTTGGCAGGTGACCTATTTATTTGCAGACAAGATATTGATGGGAAAAAAGGAAAGGAAAAGAACTAACATTTGTCAAGCATCTAGTAGTGTCAGACATGGCATTCTGCATTTGTTAACTCATGTGATTCTCACAAAATTCCTACAAATCATGAGTCTTATACTGCCCATTTTTCAGATAAGAAAGTTTGACTCAGGTTACAAAACTAGTTAGGGCCAAACATTCAACACATGGAATGGATGAATGCTCTTTATCATGACACCGTGTTGCTGCTCCTTTTGTCAAGACATGTCATCTCCTTTGAAAAATAAATCAGCGTATCGAATATCACTAATATTTATTTATGCGAGATGAACTTTCTGGGGGGGAAGAGATGTAATTATTGACACTTCTACTTTCTCCTTGGAGTTCTTTCATCCACTTACCCTAATTGTACAACTACTATCCTAGCAGTGTGTCATATTCATGGCTCCTCCTTTTTACAAAAAGAATTTCCTACAGAAAGGGCAGAAAGGGGTAATTTCCTTTTCTGTCTTTTCTAAAAATATTTAAATATTATTCATAGTAGATACGAAGTTAGACAGTATCACTACAGTCGCTGTATGGCCAAGGTGTGACTGCAGTGATACTCAGCAATGAGGTAGGTAGCACTATTTCTAAGATGAGTTCATGAACTAAATTGCCATTCGGCAACGTATACTGGCTGCCTGTGGAACGAATGGAGAAAAATTTGGGTTGTTTTCCAGTGACAGTGCTTCAGTATAATAGAAATCCAAACTAAGTACCATAGTTTATGCTTTTAATAACACATAAAGACTTCTCCTTCACAAAAGCAGGAAAGCCCCGTCATTCTGGTGCAATCCTCATCTCCTTCCATGAGAGTTATGGTGCATCCTGGTTGGAATGAAAGGAAAAGAGCAGCTGACTAGTCAGGCTAAGAGGAGAGCACACAGAAAGGCAAGGCCAGGAGACAAGGCCTGAGTATTTTGTTCCCATGTTGCTCTTTACGGTGTTAGGAACATTCTATATGTACCCCATCTACAGATTCAGCCTGTCTCCTGCTCTGGACCCAATCTTGTCTTCACTGGGATGGAGGTCTGTAGAAAGCTTACCTTGAATAATACTGTACCCTACCAGCAAGGTCTTTAGTCCACTTCTGATCTTGTGTTCTGGTTCCAGCAAAGCAGCTTTTGCCCTGTTCCTGGAAGCAAGTCCCCCTCCATGTGTGCCCCCAGTTCTAGTTGAAGGTTTTTTCTCAACTGGAATCCAGAGTGACTAGCCTGGTTTTTCTAGGACTGTTCTGATTTTAATACCGAAATTCCCTTCTCCCAGGAAATCCTGCTGTCGCACACATCACAAAATGATCGGTCACCCTACAAGTCTCTATCTTTTGATGTTGTGCCTAGAATCCCCTCAGCACTAGGTCCCTCTTACCATCTCTTACTAAATAGAATAAATTGCTGAGTACATAAATAAATTAAATTTGGGATGGTGGCTGCAAGTTCCCCTAAATGCGGTGATTTTGACTACAAAACTAACACATAGTTTGAGCACAAATTCCGAAGGATTAAAATTTCAAGTAATAAAAGAGTACTGTTAATACCAGCATTTAAGGAAGTTATATTTGACTAATTTGAGAGACGAAGCAGTAGGGGAATTCAAGGCTGACTATATGAGGGTAAGTGGGTTATTTCATGGGAAAGTGTTCTGCCCTGTAGTTTGCTTTCCCTGTTCAAAGGCATTAGGCACAGTTACCTAAATACGTGCAATTATAAATCATATCTCCCCTTGTTCTCCCTACATCACAAGCTACCTTTGATGGGGCTTTGTCTAAAAGTATGTTTTATGAAGTCCTTGGAGTACTGTTATTCGTAAGTAAAAAAAAATAATAATTATTATTAAGATGGAAATGAAGATTGTTGTAAAAAATGATTTATCTAACAAGATGGGACCTGACATACTATTCTAAATTGGATTGAGTTTACTTTTGCTATAAAAGAAATTTCAGTTTTGTTTAATGACGTTTTTAATTGCTTGCATCTAATGCAGTATAATATCTTTGAAAGCAAAGGGGAGACTAACGGGGGACTCTTGAGTGCAGATTGGGCAACAAAAGCATTGCTTTTATCCATCAGAGGCAGTCTTAGTTGGAGAGAAAGTGGGAGGGGGAGAGAGAGAGAGACCTAATAAAAATTTTCCACATAGTTTCTCAAATCAAGCTGAATATTGAACAGGAAAACTAAACTTTCTCAAAATTAGCTTATAGTGAGGCAAATCTCCTTTAAGAATTTTTTTTTTGTTGTTGTTGGGAGGAATTTCTTTAATAAACATCAATGATATTTGTTGAAAATTAAACACAATTGGATATTACATTATAGTCAATATAGAAGTTATTCTGAAACAGTAAGAATACAAAATACAATAATATGAATATGTATTTGGCACCATCCTTGTTAGTATTTAGCTAGAATTTGCCTCTCTTCCCTTCACTGGAGTCTTCTTTTTTTTATCATTGCTGCTGTTATCCTCTCTGTTATCTTCCTCGCCTTTTCCTCTCTGAGTTACTCAAGTTGCTTTCCAACAAAAGCCTTACCAGATAATACTCCTGACTGGTATGGCATGATGTGACTCAAAAGAAAAAACACCACCATCTGGATAGGGAAGAAACCACAGATGGGAAAGAGTCATGGGTACCATGATTAATCTAAAACAGTATTTATAGTCTCCTTGCTGATAATGAAAACCTTGATGGCATTGTATGTATTCACAATAGTTTAAATGTTACAAGTAGGAAAGACATGAAAAGAGATTAAAATTTCTCACCTTTATTTTTATTTTATTCTCTGCAAATAGAACATAGGGACAGGGATCTCAGAAAATTTTCATAAAGCTTTGGACAGAAATCCCAGTAACAATTCTCATTGGCAAAATTCTGCACAGGGCTGGAAAAAAGAAAATCCCCACAAGTGTCTATTGAGTCAGGTGCGTAATTCATGCTGAAGTGTTTAAATCTTTTATTTGGCAGATTTATATTCTGGAATTTCTTAGTCACTCTCTTTTTGTCTAAACTAGTAGGATAATGATTCAATAAAAGAGAAATGTGGTTGACACTAAGATATCTAACAGAAGAATGAAACAGGTCACGTGCCATTTCCCCCACAGGACTGCTTTTGGCAAGCAGGTAGGGATTAAACTAATATAACAGAGAAATAGTGCTTGAACTGTTTTCTAATCAGTGGCTTTAAGATTTGAAGAAGTCGGTGTTATAATTGCAGCACAATCATTAAAATAATCAATTATTTGAGTCAAAGAGAACACCGGTATGAATAAGTTATAAATTATTATATGTTTTGAACTAGCATTATCAGAAATTTCTAATCTTCTGATATCATTTGTGTTCCTTGCTGGTAACGTATTCGTTCCTCTGCTCAGCTGGTCTTAGAGTGGCTAATGATATGTTCTTCCTCCCCTTTGGGGTGTTTAGCTAAAATTTGGGGGTTAAATAGGGTTTTCAAGTATCCCAACATAGCTTTTCTACATTTGCTCTTAGTATTAATGCCCGAGGAGCTCTGGGATAACTGAACGTACTTGTGTGCTTTCTCTTCTCTCCTCCCGACATTCTAGCTCAGGAAGGAATTCTCCGCCAGCCCCACCAGGGGGCAGTAGTAACCGGAGTCCGTGGGAGACTCAGCGCTATTCCCCTTCATATATGAAGCAGGGTTGAGTGTGAGCTACACTTTTGGGGGACTCAGAAATGGAAGTGAGGGGTCTTTGTGGGTCATTTGTTACCTGCTGAGAATTGAGACAAAGGTCAGCAAGAACGAAGTGCTGCCTGTCGTCACTAGCTCAGGACAACTGTCTTCTGGACACCCGCGTCTGATTAGCCCCCAGACCTCAAAGCTAGAACCTCCCCAGCTGAAATCATTGCTATTCTGCTTCCAAATTGGAGATGGCGTTTGTATTTGTATTTTCTGATTCCGATTAACAAACTGGACCCTTTCCAGATTCTTTCCTCACTGCCCGGACCTTTCCTTTAACCTATCCCAATTTGTATGAAGACCCATTGATTCTACCACCCACATGTCACATTAGATCTGTCTCCTCTCTTCCCGGTGTGCATGATCTCCGTCCGATGTGCATGATCTCTGACTGTCCAGGAATCTTTTAACTTATCTGTTGCTGGTTTCTTCTTTAACTTTTAATGAAAATGTTTCCTGACTTTCTCCAGTATTACTTCACATGTTCCTATGTGCGTTTTTCTGTAGCACTTAACCAGTCAGTGACTCAAATCTTTGTTTGTGCCTCAGTTTCTCCAGCTAGGTTTCGAAGTCCTTTAAAAAAGAAGTATATCTTATACTTTAAAAAATTTTTAGCACATAGTACATGACCAGCATGTATCTTAAATAAAAATGAGAAATAGAAAAAGTGGATTCTAATTTGTCACGAAAGCTGAAAGTAATAGTGTAAATTGATAAAACATATCTTGAAAAGGCCTTATTTTTTAAAAGGGTGTTATGTATGAGTATAACACATGAATGGGAGAATACATTCAAGGCTCTTCTAAACACTTTTAAGTATATTAAAAAAATCATAAGCAAGGGTAATTTTGCCTTGAAATTTCAGGATTCTTTAGTTTTAGTAAATGTGGCAATTCTATACCTGCTTCAGAATACGCATTTTTTCTTTCGTCATGTCTAATAATTTTAATGTTCTATTTAACTTTGTTTCTTATTTTGTTCAGGGGTGCTACAACAAGATATCATAAATTAGGTAGTATACAAACAAGAGGAATTGCTTTTTCACAATTCTGGAGGTGGGGAAGTCCAAGATCAAAGTGTGACTAGGTTATCTAATGAGGTTCCCTCTTCCTGGTTCATAGGGAAGCCTCCCCAGGGCCTTCTTTCAGTGTCCTCATATGGCAAATGGATTCCCTCAGGCGAGGGATCTATCTGGGTCCTCTTTTAGAAGGACATGATCCCATTCACGGTGGCAGAGCTTCCTAAAGGCCCAGCCCACTAATATCATCACCTAAGTGGTTAAGGTTTCAAGTTATGAATTTGGACGGTGGGGGCAAACTTGAATGTGACCATAGTGTCAGTATTTTGTTCAATAACTAGTGGAAATGGCCAAAGTGAATTCTGTTCAAATGTTCATTTGCGGTTTTTGGAGACTCAAAGTCAGTCACACTCCAGGAGTCCAATGACCTGGAGTGAACACTTTCATCGCAATTAAATAAAATGATTCACATTAAATAAAAATAAAATCTAACCTATGAAAGAAGTGAAAATAACTTATTCTGTGTAGGTGATTATTAGACAAAGTATCACGTTAAAACATTAAGATTTTTGTCAACATTCACATTGGATATATGCAAATATAATTTTTTACCTGATGTTAGTAATTTAAATCATTATTATAGCACACTTAAACTTAATTATAGGGCTTTCCCGGTTTTAGTATTTTTGTGTAAACACAAGGTACAACATGAACCAAAAAGTATTTTTGGGTTATTGCCTTTCAGTGGGATGGAGGGATGGGAAGGAGGGAGGCCTCCTCTCACCTCATCCCAGCTTATCAGAATCTCTGGGGGAGTGGGGGGATTTTCAGACTGCTGCTTCTCCTTGTCCCCAGAAGGAAGCACCAGGTGTCATGGGAGCTTTTACCTGATGGACCTGTGCCTTCCTGAAAAATAGAGGCAGAAAATAATGGAAGTACTATTGGAGGAAGAGGTTCATAGTTCATCTAACTTTTGTTTCATGGCTCAAAAATATAAAAAATAAAATGAATTTCATATTTTAAAATATTTAACACAAAATAATTATTTAAAAACAATTTTGGTACCATGGAGTCTGTCTTTGCTGTTCTCAAATAAGTATTGATGACAAAGGTGTGCAAAAAGAGGACCCAATGTAAATTAAATATGTGTCAGTAACAACATACACATGCATGTAACATATATACATAGGAAATTCAGTGCTGTGCTTAGGAAGGCTGAGTTGACTCCACAGCCTGCAGTTGAAGGTGGAATGCTTCAAACAAACACGTTCCTTAACAAGAAAGTGAAAGATGCCCCAACTGGTGAGCATGGTAGACCGCTCTATTCTACTTTGTATAAAAGACTGGGAAATGTGGCTACAGCATCGTGAGAACTATATCCACATATGTCACCAATAAGTAATAGCTGGCACTTGTCTAGACATTCTCAAGTGAAATTGAAGCAACTATGATGTGTATTCATTCATTAAAGAGTGACCATAGGTCAAAATTTAAATTTTTTTAATAGAACATGACTAGTCTTTAACGCTGTAAACGTTGCTGAGTTGCGGACAAAGACTATTGTTGACACGCGGAAGGAGCTGGGAATCTATTTAGCCAAAACAAGGAATCTTGTCTAGTCTGCTCATAAAAATAAAAGGCCTGGAGGTTAAAGATGACGAATGTCTCAGAATACAGTTTTTATTGTTTCTACTTGTCAGGCTTTTATCCTTGAGAACGATTGTGCTGCTCTAATACATTTGGTACATATCCTAGACTGCAGACACCCATTAGACAGGGGACTTTGGTAACACTTAGCTCAATAGAGAATACTGCTAAGTAAATTGTATCAGGCTTACCTTGTTTTTCTCATTTACAAAAACTTGCATATTGTTATCCTCTTGAGCAAATATATTAAAAAGCTCTTTGTAGTAAGGCAAATGGAGGTGATTGTCTCATCCCCTGAAATTATTATTAAAGAATTTTCTGCCATACAAAAGGATATATAACACATCACATACTTACTGAAAGAAGCTTTTTAAAATATTATATTGTTATGATGGAAAGCCAATGAAAATAATGCTTAGCATTGCTTCCTTATTCAAATATTGAAACAAAACAAAATAAAACAACAGTTGCTGGTTTAAGTTTTGCTGTCAAGGTGGTAAGTTCTTTCTTAGAGTGACCTTTGAAGAGAATTTAGTATTTTACATTTAGATCATTTTTATTAATAGGATTTATAGAGAATTAACTTAAGATAATTAAGCATTTTAACAGTTTGATATTAGGGGGTTGACAGGTGTGTCATTTTTATGACAAATAGCTGATTTGAAGACTATACTTCCTTCCTGTGAACCATCTTTTCCCTCCTTTTCAAGCCTTTAGGGTCAGCTACTTTCCCATTCATGAATCCTCCTTTTTAAGGGATCAGAAAGCTGGCTTTATTTTCATTCATAGTATCTGAAATTGCTGCTATTTGCTGGAATCACTTCCATAAGGGTATTTCTAATTTCATCCCACAACAAAGGGGCTGAATTACTGGGCAAAACCTTATTTCCTATATCTCTGTGTTTTGCTTCCAACACTGGAATCAAGCTTCCTGACTTGGGGCAGCAGAACAATTGTGCTTTATAATGTTGACTCCAAAAAGTAAGCATTGTCCCCAGATGCCTTTAGGTTTCATTGCTAATCTAGAAATTGGGAATTTATTTTTAGTCACTTTATATCTTACTTTTTTGGCTTGATCTTACCAACTTTTACAGGCAGAACTTTTGTAGGTCCAATATTTACTATATGGAATTTTCTCATGGCTGATTATAGGGGAATTGTTCAGGTCTCACGATTTCAATCTCCAACGCTACTGTGATCATACTCTTGCTCCAAGTTCTAATTCGTTGTGTTGGTGTAGGGGAGGCTATACAAGCCTGTATTAATCATTAGACTAGTACCTGACATCTTCCCACACTTTTGTGTTTGTCCTAAGACACAAGCACCATAGAATTCCAGGTAAAGCCATAAAACTGTAAATTCCTAGTAGTGGCTGGACATTTAGGCTTCTTACAAATGAATGTAATTGTAGAGAGTAGGGTGCTGAACATGTAACAATATACTTCTCCAGGTAAGTTTGGTATGATACTTTTTCCTTGGGATAAGTCCAGATAATTGGAGTGGTTTGGTAAAAAGGGTGGGTTTCCCTCACCTAGTAAATGTAAAAAACACTGCCAGGTCACTGTCTAGGAAAATTGTCTACGTTTGTACTACAACTGATGTTTCACATAGGTACCTGGCTCTCTCATCACCTGCAAACTTTCAGTGGTATCAATCTCTTCAGACTGCTAGAAGACGATAGACAAAATATAACAGTATGATTTGCAATCCCTGCCATTTCAGCCTCATTCATCTTCTTACGTGTTTATCAGACACGCAAGTTGGTTTTTGTCATTTTTGTGTTGAGATTCTATTTTTCATTATTTTCTAACTCCATTAATAAAACATTCCATCCTTTCTTAAATGCTATACAAATCATTTTATCAAAAGATTTACCTTGAATATGTTTTTTACTCATTATTCTTTATTTTTCCTATGTCTTTTTCCTGGTCTTTTTTTTTTTTTTCCTTTTTCTATGTGGCAGTCACATTGTTTAATTCTCACATAATATTATAATTTTTACTTTTTTCTTTATATTCTCACATTTCATTTTCCAGGCATACAATGGATTCATTGCCTCACATGCTTAAACCAGACATAAGGAGTCTGACAATTAAGTTTGCAAAATCATCCTCTAGAAGTGCTACATACCTCACTGGTGAATGTCAACAGTCACCTTCTAAGCACTCCCCTTGAGGACCTGTGCACCGACATCAGCACTTGGTCCACATTTCAAAGCAATTTGGAAACTCATTTTTTGGAATGACCATCAGAGCTGATCTGACCATTAAGTTCATAAACTTGCTACTATATGTTCATGTTCATGTTCACTGTACAAAACTTGGTAAAGTTTCATAACCTTAGTGTATGAGTGTCCCCCAGCTGTGCCACCAATGACGATATGTGCCACCACAATATGCTGAGTGGTGGTCATTATTTTTCTTATGTATTTTGGTGTGCTGTAGGATGACAGCTCTAATGGTCATTCCTGAATGACCAAGGAAAGTACTTTGAAGGTGACCATAGTATGTTCATCAATGCAATATGGAGTGAACGTAATTGTCAGACGTCATATAGAATAGGTTCTAATGTTACTTCCCAGCTTTCCCTCACTAAGGCATTAATGTCCACCCTGAACAAGTGTGGCCTGGGGGAGAATTCTTTGCCTGAAAACTGTCCTTTGCATCCTATATTTTCTGATGCACTCCTTTTGGCCAAAATAATTTGCTGCTTATTTTAAGGCTCCTTGGGCTAATTACAAATGGTTTTAAAGTCTGTTTATATATTGTCTAGTGATAAATTGTTAAGTAGTTAAGTCAATGTTTTTAAAAAAAAAAATTATAAATGAAGCTGGGCCGAGTGGCTCACGGCTGTAATCCTAGCACTTCTAGGAGGTCAAGATAGGCAGATCAACTAGAGCTCAGAAGTTTGACACCAATCAGAGCAAGAATGAGATCCTGTCTCTACTTAAAAAGTAGAAAAATTTGTCAGGCATTGTAATAGGTACCTGTAATACTGGCTACTTGAAAGACTGAGGCAGGAGGATTGCTTGAACCCAGGAATTTGAGGTTGCTGTGAGCTATGATGATGCTATGGCACTTTACCTAGGGGACAGACTGGGACTCAGTCTCAAAAAAAAAAAAAAATAGAAAAAAATGTTAAAAAATTCTAAATGAACGATTTTTTTCTCTCACTTCTGAAATACTCTACCAGTAGTTTGGTCTTCACAGATACTCAGTGATATTAGTGAGTGATGATCAGTATGTATGGTGATACACAGACATTTATCAAGTTTACCTGAGAAAACAAAAATTGTTCAAAGTGGTTGGTTGCATTATCTTGCAAAAGTCTCCAGGTACCCTGTTGAATGAATTACAAGTACCCTTTTCTAAGACAGTTGAAGATGAAATCTCCTCTTCATACTCAGTCCCACTTCTAGGCCCTAGTATGGTGCCTTTCCCAGAGCCTGGCAGAGATGAAAGCCTAATAGATTTTTTTTTTTTAACAGAGACTAAACAGAAGGATATATAACCTTATCTCTGTCCACTGTGGTCATTACTGTTTATTCTATGGATGGACCAAAGAGATTGTGACTGTTAAGATATTAGAATAACAGACTCAAGTGAGTGAAGTCAGTACCTGTTTTAGCGTTGAAGCCAAAACAGAGTAAGAACCAGAATCTAACTATGGCTATATGAACTGCATTAACACAAGCCAAGATAGGCATGGTAGGAGCAGGTGGAAAATGCTAAGAACATTCTGGAAAAGCTAAGCCGTAAATAAAAACAAAGAAAAAAAGAGATCCAGCAAAATAGAGAAATAAAAAAAGAGAGACAGAAAGAGAAGGAAATGGAAGAGAAAGGGGGAAAGAAGAGGACGGGAGATGGATTCTGCCTAAGGAATAGGGAAGTCATTCCGGCAGAGTGTGGAAATGATTCCCAAAGGCCGTGGCAGTGGTACTCCAGCAGGATCAGAGAAGCAGCTCCTGGGCACCTGATAATGGCATGCTACTTCCTGGGAGTAAACTCCTCTCTGCTTCCACACAAAGTAAAAGGGGGAGGTAGGGAACAGAAACCAGGATCAGGCGGGAGGGAGCATTTATTTGCTTTGGAGAAAAAGAAAGGATGTGCAGCTGGTTAGAACCACTGTTGGCTCAGTCTGCGCTGGTCATGGTTATAATTCCTACTGCCTGGATATCAGGAATCCACTTCTTAAGAAGCTGGTTCCCTCCCTCGTATGAAACTACCGGTGTTATGTATGATTGTGCTGAAAGGACAAAATTAAGAACCTGACCCATTTTTTTAATGGATAAATATTAATTTTATATATGTGTGGGGTATAATGTGATGTTTTAATATGCGGATATAGTGTGTAATGTTTAAATCAAGCTAATTAGCACACCCATTACCTCACATTCTTGGTATATTTTGTAATAAGGCTTTTAAGAATTTACTCTTGGCAGTTTTGAAACTCAGTACATCATTATGAACTACAGGGAACATGGTGAACTGTAGCTCTCGATAATTGGTTTCTCCTGTCTAACTGAAATATTATTGTTTGAGATAGTCTTTATTATTTTCTAAATTATACAGTCAAGAAAATAAAAAGTTTAGAAAGATTATATAACTTATTATAGCCCCAAATATGTGTGTTAAAACGATAGATAATGAAGATAAGTTTAAGAGCATTATTAAAATGAAATAAAAGGTAAGATTTGGCTATAGAATCACAATTTTTCGTGACAAATTATTCCTTTTATTTGGTGAATCTTCTGTTTTTTTCCCATTGATCCCCTATAAACATGTTTTACTCTTCTATGGGGAAGAACAAAATCCCTCTAATTATCCTACTTATGTTAATTATGGTCTTTCCTCTTCCTTCTCCTGGTTAAGATTCCATAAAGAGAAGCTTTTCTCTATAAAGAGAAGCTTAGGTGTATTCTCTCTGTATCTCTTCTTTTGTAATCTGCACCTACTATTCTTAAGAAAAAACAAACAAACAAACAAAAAACCCATATTAAAATTATCAGTAATCTAACTGATAAAGTCTCTTGTTTCAACTGATCAGCTTATTCTATCTCTGGAGAATCTAATGTTTATTTGAATGGAGTTTTTAAAGGATCAGAACAGATAGAATATCTAGTTCAATTTAGAAATAATCTAGGGCATCTATTATTATTATTATTATTTTCAACACAGAGTCTCACTTTCTCACCCTTGGTAGAGTAGGGCATCTATATTATTAAGAGCAGATAAAAGTGCCAGGATCTGATAGAATGACCCCACGTAGGTAACATACATGAGCTGAATTGATTTGGTGTTTGGGTATCTGATTTTAGCATCTAAATTTAAGTTAGGAAAAAAATCAACTTTTTTTTTTTAAGCTGAGAACTCAATCAAATATAGCCTCACCTATATTTAATAAAATTATTAAAAAAAATACAAATATAGCCTCATCTGTAATTAAAGCAAGATATGTTATTGACCATACTTTTAGTTAATAGATGATTTAAAAAGTATGGTAGCTGTGGCTAGGAATTATATTTAAGTCCTGGTAATATCTGATGACTAAATAACAACAGTGAACTATATATTCACAAATAGAGCAGTTGTACAGTCTCTTTCATTCAATATATTAATACATTTGTGGACCCTTTTGATTAGACATTCTGTCCTGCTTATAATCAAGTTCATTCTGTTTTATGAATACTCATTTCTGTTTTGTTCTATTATTGCAGTGTGTTAAGGGTGAACTGTACCATCAAATTGAAACCTCATTACAGTTATATGGAAGAAGCCTCCTTTTTAATATGCACCGTGCATACATATTAGCCTGTGCCTTTTCTTGAATGCCAGTTAACTGCAAGATAAAACGAATGCTGGAAATATATTCCAGACTTTTTGTTCTTTCTCTAGTGTAGAGAATCCATTATCTAGATTAGTCTCATCATATTATTAATTAAAATAAGATTACTTCTGCTTTTGTTTTTATTCATTCAAATGGTATTTATGAACGTGTTATTTTTCCTAGATAGTTTTTTATTACAGATCTCAATAGTTTGAAAATGTTGTCAAGGAAAGTAACCAATCATAAAGTGTTATTAAAACGGTGCTAAAAAGTGAAAGTAAAAAGAAAAAAATCTAGCACGCCTAACTTTCCGAGCAACATCAGAAGCCGTTCTCAGGAGCCTGCCTCGCTCACTGCAGTTCCTTATCCCCCCTGCTCTCCTGTGCTCTTTCCTTTCAGCCTTTCTACTGAGCATCTCATTAACTTCCAACACAAGGACTCATCTGACAGTATGAGACTGAGGAAGTAGAAGAGCAGTCTTGTTAATTTTTTCATAGAGAATGTTTTATGGAGATTTTTAAAAATTGACTCAGTGCCCGTAGTTCAAGGGGTTGGGCGCCGGTCACATACACTGGGGTTGGCAGTTCGAACCTAGCCCAGGCCTGCTACAAACAACAACAACTGTAACAAAACAAAACAAATCAAAAAAAGTTATAAAAAACGAGAAAAAACAGGACTCTCTAAGTTTGAAGGTATCTCAGAGGTCAAACTTGATGTAATTTAACTCTTTGCTCAATGTACTGATTTTTTCTGTTCCATGCGAGGTTCCAGTTAAAAACTATAGCACTGGCGAAATGTCATAAATGTATTAAGATTTGAAGGACTGCCAATTTCTACTGCTAATACATTTTTATACTGGCTTGATAAGAAACCTAGTGCCATAAATGTTATGAGAACACATTTAGCTTGAAGAAGTTACCATAGGCTTTTTGTCAAAGAAATGGCATCAAACAGATGTAATGGAGAATGCTTTTATGAAATGAAGTCTAAACAAGGTCTAAAAAATTACTTTTATTTAAGGATACCCTTGGCCAAAATTATGAGGAAAAACAAACAACAACAACAAAAAAAGAACTTGGGCTTGATAATGCAAAATGCAGGCAGCTTTTGCTACATCATTTGTTAACCAAATGGACATCACTGCCTTCTTAGTATTTCATAAGGAAAAAGAAAAAGGAAAAAAAGCATTGACAAAGATGCAAACTCAAATAATATAACCCAGTCATATGTGCCCTTGTATTAAGAATGATGCTCATTCCACTAACAGGAATTGTATTTAGTGATTTTGTTCACTCTCAAATTCCTTATTCGCTATTCCTCTCTCTTCTTTCTTCAATTTCTTTGTTAGACACTAAGTAATTTCCTGAGCCTTTCTATTTATACTGTTGGGATTCTGATTTCCTTAATAGATAAAATTCTTCCCTTTGAAAGTTATTTCTAAAGTATAATTCTATCTCCAAGAAGAGCTACTTTTTGGAAATCTATCTTATTTAAATTTTCTGTGCATTTTAGCATAGATGAACATATGATCAATTCTGATTACTTATAATTTTAAATTAACTAATGAAATGGATTTTTCAAATAATTATGTTTTAGCTGTTTTTTTTTTTTTTTGAGACAGTCTCACTATGTTGCCCTTGGTAGAGTCCCATGGCATCATAGTTCACAGCAACCTCAAACTCTTGGGCTTAGGGATTCATTTTGCCTCAGCTTCCCTAGTAGCCCGGACTACAGGCGCTCAGCACAGAACCAGGCTATTTTTGTTGTTGTGGCTGTCATTTAGCAGGCCTGAGTTTAGGTTTGAACCCACCAGCCTTGGTGTATGTGGCCGGTATCCTAATCACTGAGCTATGGGTGCTGAGCCAATTATTTTAGGTTTTTTAGTTCAAAAAAACTAACCACAATTTTTATATCTCATATACATGTATTAGAGATTATCCATAATGGGTTTAGGTGCTTTTGGAATTGAGCGTCTCAGACTAAGGTTCTGTCCCAAGGCAGGCTTCAGAAATAGCTCACTGTTGACTATAAAGCAGCGGTTCTCAACCTATGAGTCAGGATTCAGAACGTGCAGTACAGATGTACTTCCACAAGGGCACTCTGCATCAGACCATCCCTTGCCTCTTGTTAGTAATACAGCATTAACCACACATCTGGCATTGGTTTGGATTCTACCAAAAGAGATGACCACCATATCCTGGAACCCCCTGAGGTCGATGCATTTTCCCTTGACCCAGAGGTGGGGCTGGAGTCGTAATTGTAGAGGACTGAAGTAGAAGAAAACTCGAATCTAGTCACAGTGTCATCACTTATCTGTGTAATCTTAAATAAAGACAGGGTTCTATCATCTTTAGCTTTTTGCTGCTTGTGTTGTTGGTCTGTATATGTATTAACCCAATTCATAGGTCTGTTTTGAGAAATTTGACTTTCCAACACTTTCCACAATGCCAGTATTTTGCCAGTATTATGACACCAAACTTACTAAGATCCATGTTTTTTTACTAGTGTTATTCATGGCATTTAAATGTATACTTCTTTCACATATATGACAGATGACCTTTAGGCATCTTCTAGCTGTTTCATATAGGTGTTATTACCTAAAATAGTATCCAGAACCAGAGGACCAGTAAACGAAGTAATAATGAGAATTCTGTATGTTCCAACCCCACTCCATCTCTGATGTCTGTTGATTTCACATGAAAAATACCAGAAAGACTTTGGAGACATTATTTCATTTAGAAAAATCACTTGAATTTTCAGGAATTCAAAAGAAACAAAATGGAAATATTTACTTACATATATATATATATATATGCCTGCTTACTATTTGAAAATCACTAGACTTGATGCTTTGGAGAAACAATGATGAATAATTTTAATAAATTTGATTGAGTTATATTGGTAAGGTGAATGAGGTATAAAAATGACTGAGGTAGACTCCAATCCTAAATAAATAACAAGGCTGAATGAAATAAACACTGGATTAAAAGTACAAATATATGAATGGAGCATAAGTTAGGATACAATTAATTTAGGGTCAGGAAATTGGAAAAGGCTTTGTGAAGGGGCCTGTAAGCAGGCTATGCCTTTAAAGATGGACTTTCATAGGGAAAGAAATGATGGGGATTTGAAGCAAAAGGAAACATGTAAGCATAATATAGTGCAAGTATAACCCATCGGGGCAGAATGCACAGAATATGCAGTGAGGTATAGAGCAAAGAAGAAGAGTTAGATTGTGATAGACATTGAATAGACATTGATTGTAAAGAATTTACCTTTGATTCTATAAATTATTTTTAAATCGTTTATATGGCAGATAGATGAGAACCTGGAGGCCAAGAGCTTTTTCTGAGTCCCAGACACTGTTAATAATCTGGCTGTAAGAGTTTCCAGCTAGCTATACCATAGATGGCTGAAACTTAACAGACCCAAAGTCGAATTCTTTCTTTCCTGCCTGCAGTCTGCCATGTCTGTCATCAACAACACTAATCATTTAGTCACCCCAGTCCAGGTGACAGTCAGATTTTATGTTTGCCACCTGGGTTCCAGGTATCTTTGAGACCTCTGAGTCCTTGGTTCTGCATTCCTGGGCATGTTATTCTCTATCCCTACCACGATGAATTTCTACCCATGTCCTTCCTTGATTTTCTGAGGCTCCTTCCATAGACAGTAACAGTGGGCTTCAGGGCCGCTTGCCCTTCGAGGGGGGAGGAGGTTGTCCAGTGGGAGAGGCTCCAGTAGCAGAGAGGAATCCCACAAAACTTCATTTTCTGCTTGCTTGTTTGTTTTTTTCCTTGTTTACTTCCTGTTTAAGTGCCAGAGTTCTGTCTCCCTTGCTGGTTCCCTTAACTGTGCCCACACTTCTCTAAATAGTCTGTTCATAACTGTCTCATTTTCATACACGTCAGCATTGAAAACTCTCGGGGAAATTTGGATTTCCGCCAGAACCCTGAATGGTATAATCTCCTTGGCTGGCAGCTGGCGGCTTGTTTCTGAACTTATAACAGATTTCTAACTGGTCTTTCCATGTAGGGGCTACATTCTTCAGAGTACATTGAAGAACTTTTTTCCCCAAACATAATGCTACAACAATTTGTATAATAGGATAATATTTATTCTATCATGGGGTAAATATAAAGCACTCAACACTACATAAATAAGATGATTTCAGCTTTGTAAAAATGTGCATATGCCAAGACGAAAGGAAAAGAATCCTGTTCCTTGGTTGTGAAATTATTGCTATTGTTCTTAATCTATTTTCTAGAAGTTTTTTTCTAAGGGTAGAAAGAGAGAGGGCAAGTGAGGGAGAGAGAGCAAGACAGAGAGAGATTTTGTCTGCATGTGTGTAATAGAAAAATACTTTATCAATTGTTTCATTTGAAGGGAATGTTGTTTACCACCTGTTTGCTTTTTTGGTTTTTGATCAAAATTCTAGAATTGAAATAAATGCCCCCACATTTTACTTACTAAATTTGAGTTCCATGTACAAAAAAGATAAGGCAATATGACATTAGTCTCAAAACTGGATAATTTTCAACTGGATAATTAGTTTCAACTGGATAATTAGCAATAATGCCATCTTAAGTATTGTGGGGAGCCTTGTTTAGATGCTCATGAGTAAAATTCAACTTAAAACTAATTTGGACTTAATGTGGTTATTTCAGCATTTGATATAGACAACCTTACTTTTAATAAAATGTCAATTTTTAGATATAAAATATATAATGAACAGAAATAGTCTTTCAAATCAGAACATGCCAAGTTGCTTTTTATGAACCTGCTTTAGGAAAGTAAATCAATTATATAATTTTTCAGCAGGAAAAAATAAAGATTATGACAATGTTAGTCTTCATCTTTAATCATACTCTTTAAGATTTGAAAACAGAAGCTGTGAATATGAAATCTGTATTTTACAACTCAAGTGAAGAACATTTGCCTACTGGTGTCTCTATATTATCTGTATAAAAAGACTTCCATTAGCTATTCAAAATCTAAAGAACCTAAAATGTGAGTGGAGGGGATTATTATTAATTTATTTTCATAATTTATAGAAGCTAGTGGTGTGAAAATAATCCAAGAAGAGAGAGAGGAGCAGTAAAGTAAAATAAGCAGGAAATCTAAGTTAACTTGGGTACAAATGTAGAAAGGCATTACATTCATCACAAAACTGCTATTTTAATATTTTATTCCTCAATATAACTCCTTTATATATTTAAGTTTCTTATTCAAATGGAAATTACTGTAGAATAAGTAGAACTTCTGTTTTTTCATGCTTTATGCATAAATTTTTAATGACAGACTAATTAATTGTTTACAGTTAATGCCAAAGTGAAACAATTCACCCAAGTAAAGAAGGAAGCCTCTTAAAATGGATATAGAAAGTTTCGTTTTGTGCGTTGTGTTTATTATTGTAATTGTTAGAAGAATACAGTAGAAGCTCTATAAGTTGGCCATCTAAAGGACTGTAACAAACTGGTCAACATACAAAGGTCGTCCACATAAGGAACTAGGTCTTCTGTACAAATAAGTACATGTGGTGCATGTCCAGTCTATGAAAATTAGGTCAACTTAAGGAGGCGGTCAGTGTAGAGAGGTGGTCAACTATGGACGTTCTACTGTATTTGATTAAGGTTGGCATAAATTAAAGTAACGGCTTGAGAAATGTGAAACAGTTCACCCATCTTCTCTTTACATTTGGACCTATAGAGTTCTCCTCAAATGTAACATCTTTCTTCAATCTAAGTTATCATCACCATTTTATTAATAACAGCCACTCCTTACTGATCCCATACCATGTGCTACTGCTCTAACATCTTGATATCATCATCTCAATTTTCCCAACAATCCATGGAGCCAGTGGTATTTACTTGATTTTATAGATGAAAAAATAGAGGCTGAAAGAAAATTTTCTTTTTTCATTTCACCCAATGGAAAAATGGCAGATCCCAGATTCAAATGGATATGTAGAGACAGACATACTTCCACTTATTGTGAAAGAAAAGGAACTGTTGAAAAGTGACGTAGGGGAAAGAAGGACAAAAAGAAAAAAGAAAAATTTAGTAAGGATTATAAATGAGTTTAAAAGACTTAAAAATAGGGGGAAAAGAAAAGAATAAGGTGGAGGGAATGGAAGTTAAGACAGTTCACTGAAAACTTATCATTTTAGGGAAATTTTCAATAGTATATAAAAGAAGACAGAATAATATAATGTGTTATCACCCAGTTTCAGTAATTATCTCTTGTGATCAATTTTGCTTTCCTCTATATCTTCCACCTCTGCTAAATTATCCTAAAACAAATCTCATGTGTAAGATCATTTTATTTCATCTGAATTGTTTCAATGTGATTGTCTTTTAAAAAATAAGGGCTTCTTAAAAACATAATCCACATAGTAATTATCAGATGTAATGAATAAAAAACAAAACATTAATATTATTGTATATCTAGTCATTGTTGAAATTTCCCTATTACATAAATGTCTTTTTATAGTTCTTCTGTTGAAACCTATAGAAAATCCAGTCCACACATTATGTTTACTTGATAGTCCCTTAATTATCTTTTAGTCTGTATGTTTCTCTCTCTTTTTGAAAAATAGTAATGGGGTATTTATGAACATTTTCTAGGTGTATTCTAAATAGAAGAAACCAACTAGTGTTCCTATTAACTTTAACAAAGTCCTGTGAAAATTAGAATTTATTCATGCTTTGTATGTCATGTAGCCTTGCTGCTGGAAAGGACAAACCTTAAGTTTATTTTATGTATTAGAAAGACCAAGTTCCAGGACATAATAAAACATAGCCTATTTATTTATATCTTGAACCTAGACTTCACCTTCTCTCTCACCCCTAAAGGTCTCTTTCCATTAGAACCCCGGGCTTACGCTGAATTCTGTTCTCTGCATGTTCTTATAAATCTCTCTCAGAAAGATCAACATGTTTTAGTCCAACTCAGAGGTTTTACTTAGAAGTAAAGGTTTCACTTAACTCTAGAATTATTATTATTATTAATTTTCTACTTAAAACATTCCCTTCCCATCTTTGGGGGAAATGGCTTATTCCTAGATTTGAGTTAATTCAGTGATCACTTCTCATTTTAATGCTGTGCTTATAGTCATGATTGTTGAACATTTAAAAGCTTAAGAAAATATAAAACATAATAATCCACCCTTTGCTATATTTTTTCCCTCTTCTCTCAGAGTTTTGCTTGGATCAAGTTAGTAATTTAAAATAATAATTATTATAATATACTCATTTTCTCCAAAATAAGTTTTCTTTTAACTAGGTCCAGTGGAAAATAACCAATTACACATAACAATTATGATCCAGAATTGAAAGATTAATAGCTAGGAAATTAAGTAGAGACATGTTTATTACTTTTAATGAATGGCTTTTAGCTTCTTAAAAAAAAATCTTCTAGTTCATCAAATTTTCCTATCTACCATGAGCCTTCTTTCTAAACCTTTTTAAAAAATATAGCCATATGAAGTCTCTCTCAGAATACTCTGAATTTTGATCCCTAATCTCTTAATGAATAATATTTATCTATAAAATGTGATAAAAATTTTAGCATTTTTTAAAATATTAGTAATGGGCTATGCATACTCATTGTATTATTCCTTCAACTTTTCTATCGCTCTGACAATTTTAATTAAAAAATTGAAAACGAAGAATTACATCTCAATATTCATTTCTAGTGAAGTGATTCTACTGTCTCTTATCCCTGTTATCTATAGATCTCCAAGTATGAGATTCCTATAGGATATCCTTTGTCTTTGAAAAACTACGAATGCTTCATCCTTTCTTAGTAAAATTATTACTTTCAATGAATACATAAACTTAACTTTCTCCATCTGTGCTTATAAACGTTACCCAAACTTAATTAAAACATGGCTTTGATTCTCCAGAAACATCAGTTAAGAAAACACTGGCGTTTTTAGATCTGTGTCACACGGCACACATCTTTAACTGTGTCCCTCTGGCATGTCTTGAGTTGGGTTGTGTACAAAGTGTGGGGCACTTTGTTTTCTGGTTAAACACAATCTGCTTGTGTTCTTCCTTCTCTCTGTTCCAGCCCCTCAAATGGTGTAGTTCTCCACAAAACCTCCTCTTAGGCTCTGGAAGGTAGGCTCTGTGATAACACAGCTGGAGTATCTTAGTTTTGGAGAAGCTGGGGAGTCTTGAGGTCATTTGGTCCAGCACTAAGTACTGTTGTCCAGATTCTCTGGCTGGTTGGGTTTTGGAGTCTATGCTTGGGAACCTTGTCAGACCAGAAAGCACCAGGGAAGGAAGAAATGAAACGATGATTGAATCCTTAATCCGTAACAAGACTGTGACTCTTCTTTGCAATTCCCTTTAGTCCTGACTCTTCTTTGCAATTCCCTTTAGTTCTGTGCCTCATTTCTTTCCTCCTAACTCCTTTTCTCCCTATTAAAGAAATACTTTAGTTACTTTAAAAAGCAAAGATAGGGCTGAGTCTTGTGGCTCATGCCTATGATTCCAGCATCTTGGGAGGCTGAGGAGGGAGGATCACTTGAACCCAGGAGTTTTGAGGCCAGCCTAGGCAGCATAGTGAGACTAAGTCTGTATAAAAAATTGTAAAAAGAAGAATATTAGCTGAACTTAATGGTATAAGTCTGTAGGCCTAGCTAGCGGAGAGGCTGAGGCAGGAGGATCACTTGAGCACAGGAGTTAAAGCTATGATTAAATCATATGAGCTATGATTATGTCATCTCATTGCATTTCAGCCTAGGTGACAGAGCAACTCTCTGTCTCTGGGATTAAAAAAAAAAAAAGAGCAAAAATGCCTTCTTGTACTTGCACAGAGCTGATATGAAGGTTTGTTCCCAGAGGACAAAGGTAAAACATGATTCATTTTTCTGGTAATTATTTCAATTATATAACATCATGCCAAGAATGTGAGAGATAATACATGTAGATTCCTTCTGAGTTGCCATAAATTAGCATCAGTTCAGTAAATCAATACTATTGCAAGAACAGAGCCTAAACATTCCCCTTTATAGCTCCAACTTAGTTTTATTACAATATGCTAGATTTTTCCTCTCATTTTCACCAAGTCATGGTTGGTGAGATGTTTTGCAAGCAAGCTTTCATACAATGTACCTTTTAATCCAATTTTTGAAGAATAGTGAGATCTCATTCTTTACATACCCTTAGTAATTAGGACTATAGGTGTCAGCTCCTATACGGTGACTCAGTTCTCATGTTTTAATATATATAAATGGAACTCCCTACTATTCTTTTATGACAGACCTTGAAATATGTGTTGATTGTGTTATTTTAGCGTCATAATCAGTGCAGTTTATGAATAGTCATTGCACAGTTACTGCAATGATTGAGTAGTTATTGCAACGTAGAACTTAGCATCTGGTACATATAATATATTCTCTGGCATTTATTCATTGTATACAGAGGTCAGTGAGACTTGGAGTCATTTCAGTGACTTCACCAGGATCACTTAATTTATGGCAGATGAAACAGTAGATAACTATATAGATAGATACTGTTATAAGTAGAGATACTTAAATATCTTTTATTGATATATTCATGGATAATTGTAATTTATTAAATGGTACTATAGTGTGCAGCCTGGATGACATAGCAAGACCTCATTCCTACAGAAAACTCAAATGAATCAATCAATAAATAAACTGGCAGTATTGACATTCCCCTATAATCCCCGGTATTTGAGAGGCTATAGTAGGACAAGCACTTGATCTGGTCAGAACATTGTATTACTCAGAATGTAGAAGGATTTAGGCAAAGGCTCTTCTTCAGATCAGGCTTTTTGTTTTTCTAAAATCCATTTAGCACATTAATTTTGACAGGTTTTACAGGCTTAGAAATATATGTACTTTAAGTGGTCATTTCACTTTATTACTTAATTCTTAAAAGTTTTTTCAATTGTGTTAAATTTTATTATAAATAGTTATGATAGAGCTCCATTAATTTGTTTTTTATTATTTGAACTCCATATTAGTTTTTCTTCTGTTGGGAAAAAAAAAAACTTCCTGTCTCTCCTGAAACAATTACTAAGAAGCCCAAATCTTGTCAAATGAAGCATAAAGGTATAATATTCACTTTTCAGGGTGATAAGGATAATTATGTGACTATAGAACATTAACCCAGGGTACACATACATTTCATTAAGTCTCTAGCTCTTACAGAAGCATATTGCTAATAGATTTTTATCCTAACACTTACAAAGGGAAAAACTATGTAGAGTTCAAGAATAACATCCTAGTGATAGCAAAGCAATTTCTAAGGAAATGTAAGTATCCAATGTCAAGACTATGATGAAAAAATTTTGTTAAATCTGTCACTGATTTTCAGTTCTTTACTTTTTATTTTGTCTTTTAATCAGTGGTTTCTACCACACTTTTTTGTGTCTCAGTACATTTATAATATTACAATAAAAATCGTAAAAGAACTGAGGCCAGTCATGGTGGCTCTGGGAGCGAGGTGGGTGGACTGCCTGAGCTCACAGTTTCCAGATCAGCCTGAGCCAGAGCGAGACCTCTCTGAAAATAGCCGGGCCTTGTAGCAGCGCCTGTAGTCCTGGCCTCTTGGGAGTCTGAGGCAAGAGAATCGCTTAAGCCCAGTAGTTTGTGGTTTCTCTCAGTTATGAAGCCACGGCACTCTATCAAGGGTGGCAAAGTGAGACTCTGTCTCAAAAAAAAAAAAAAAGAAAGAAAGAAAAAGTTATAAAAGAAAGCTTTACAATCTTCTATGACTTGTAGAACTTAAATATTCTCAGTATACATTTTACTGTCAGGCACATATTCCCAAGAGATTCTTTTGACCAGATAGTCTCTTTAATAGGATTTATTTTGCTCTCCTGATCAAATCTAAATATGTGTCTGATTTTTGAAATATTCCATAATCTGTATAAATCTTATCTAACTAAATTGATTCTATACTTTTAAGCTTAATGAACTTTATATTTAACTGTACAAAATATTTTTGTCATCTTCATTCTAATCTTTGCCTATGTATCTTTGCAATGGAATCTTCTAGCTTGCATGATTAAAAATAAACTTATGTTTTGAAGGGGAGGGCACATTTTTGCCATGCCTCCAGGTTAGAGTATAGTTGTACCATCACAGCTCACTGCAACCTCAAACTCTTGGGCTCAATGGATCCTCCTGCCTCAGCCTCTCAGGTCGCTGGGATTACAGTCCTGCACCACATACTTAGCTAATTTTTCTGGGTTTTGTAGAAATGAAGTCTTGCTTTTGCACAGGCTAATCTCAAACTCCTGGCCTCACGCAATTCCTCTGCCTTAGCCTTCCAAAGTGCTTGAATTACAGGTGTGAGCTACTGTGCCTGGTCTAAAAATGATATTTATTTATCACTTAAGGCTTGTCCATGAAGCCCTGGTGTCTATTTCCTTCTACTGTGCAATTCCCTGTATAAACACGCACCTATAGAGCAACTGATTTTCTTTCTCTGAATTACTAGTACAGTGTATTACTTAACACCTAATTATATACAGCCCTAAATAGCCTTAAATTGTGTCATGCATTTGAACTTATCAAAATGCATGGTCAGTATTTAAATTATTTTAATTCATTGTGACCTCCCTTCAGTGCCTGGATTCTAAGTCTCATGTTTTTGATGAATGCATTTATTTACTTTTTCAATTTATAATGCAAGCATTATGAATTCATAACAAGAATTAAGGAAGGAAGGAAGAATTAAGCAAAGGAAGAATTTAAGGAACATTAATGTCATAGTAGTTTAATGAATACCATTTACTATAACTAGTTTCTATATTAATGTAATATGTGCATAATCAATTGATGTGCTTTTTGAAAAGCCTTATATTAATCAGGCATATAATTTGTCTTTGATTACCTGTAGCAACTATGGTCATATCTAAAGCACAGTGTGGTTTAGAGAACTAACAGGCATATACCAATTTCAGATCAAGTTTGCCATACCTCTTTTCTAATTACTATTCCTTCCCAGGAATACAACCTTATCATTAAAAAATAACTACACTTTATTTTGCCTTTTGTGGCATAGCTGAAATTTTCTGTAGCTTTCATGTAATCTTCCAAGACATCAAGTGATGACAGAAGGAAACAGAAGCCCTGAGAAGCTAGCTGACTTCTTTAACATAAGATGAACTTGTCCAAGTGATGTCCTCTGGTCTCCCGGACCCTAATCCAGTGCACTTGAATATTACCTGTCGTGCAAGAAAGCCTGTCATTTGTTCTCCCTTTGGCAGGACAGAATCACCCAGTGGCTGAGTGACTTCAATTACTTTTTGCAAACAAAAATCTTTATGTATCCTGGGAATGTGTTTTTATTCATTTCCAAAGTCTTAAATAATTTTGTTAACTTGAGACTACCTGGCAAGTTCAAAATACATTTCTAGATATACTGATTTAAAAACATCATGTTACATAATCATGCTTATTCCTTTAAAAGATTTTTTCTAGTTAAAAATATTAATGCCGCACTGCATTAACTGTGCATTTTTAAGTCATTTTGTAAAATAAATTTACAATACATTTTCTTTATGCCAATGTCCATATTTCATTACACAACTCATTTGTGTATTGTGGATGCATCAGTTATTGTAGCCACGATTTAAAGATTTTTCTATTTGATGTTATGAAAGTATTCATACACATAGGTGAGATTATTAATCACTAGCTTCTCCCTTCATCTAGCTCCTCACACCGTTCATAAGTAAGAGAAGGAATGTTTGAGGCCACTAGAATGATTGAAACTGTTCTTCCTAGAGAAAATCTGATTGGAGTATGTTTTGCAAGCAGTTTGAAGAATGTCATCATTGATATAATTTGAGCATCATATAGTGTTTTGTTTAAACATCATGTTATAGTGGATAAAAGTGAGTTCATATATCATCTATAGCTTTGCTCGACTTACATGGTCACAATATATCCGTAACATTCTCCTGGTGTACTGTGTGTGGCTACTCTCAGTTCATTCTATTCCCTCTCATTTATTGATAATTTTTGCTCCCTAGTCTCTATTCCTTTTTCCAACATTCCTTGTCTCAATTCCTTGCAGTTTCAGTATGTGTGTAAGAGATCTTTCTGAAGACCAGTTTCTTGTCCTCCCATGACTTCTTTCTTTCTTTCTTTTTCTTTCTTTCAACAGAGTCTCACTCTCTTACCCAGAGTAACTGAGTGCCATGGTGTCAGCCTAGCTCACAGCAACCTCAA
>CAUYON010044010.1:0-25813 GCA_963573935.1 Arctocebus calabarensis
AAAAAAAAAAAAATACTTCATTTTATAGGGAATCTGAAAAAACCTCAAATAGCCAAGACATTACTCAGAAATAAAAACAAATCCGGAGGAATCATGCTACCAGACCTCAGATTATACTATAAATTGATAGTGATCAAAACAGAATGGTACTGCCACCAAAGCAGGTAGATGTACAGAACAGAAACGAGAACCAAGAGAGGAACCCAGCTCCTTACCATTATTTGATCTTTGAAAAGCCAATTAAAAACATTCAGTGGGGGAAAAGATTCCCTTTTTAACAAATGGTATTGGGTGAACTGGTTGGCCACCTGTAGAAGACTGAAACTGGGCCCACAACTTTTACCATTAACTCAGATAGACTCTCACTGGATTAAAGATTTTAACTTAAGACATAAAACCATAAAAATACTAGAAGAAAGTTCAGGGAAAACACTTGAAGAAACTGCCCTTGTAGAATATTTTATGAGGAGGACCCCCTCCCCCAGGCAATTGAAGCAACACCAAAAATACACTACTGGGATCTGATCAAATTAAAATGCTTCTGCACAGCCAAGAACACAGTAAGTAAAGGAAGCAGACAGCCCTCAGAATGGGAGAAGATATTTGCAGGTTATGTCTCTGACAAAGGTTTAATAACCAGAATCCACAGAGAACTCAAACATATTAGCAAGAAAAGGAAAAATGATCCCATCTCAAGGTGGGCAAGGAACTTGAAGAGAAACTTCACAGAAGAAGACAGGTGCATGGCCTAAAGACACATGAAAAAATGCTCATCATCCTTAATCATCAGAGAAATGCAAGTCAAAATCACTTTGAGATATCATCTAACTCCTGTAAGATTAGCCCACATCACAAAATCCCCAAACCAGAGATGTTGGCGTGGATGTGGAGAAAAGGGAACACCACTACACTGCTGTTGGGAATGCAAACTAATATGTTCCTTTTGGAAAGATGTTTGCAGATCACTTAGGCATCTAAAAATAGACCTGCCATTCGATCCTACAATTCCTCTACTAGTTATATACCCAGAGGACCAAAAATCACTTTATAACAAAGATATTTGCACCAGAATGTTTATTGCAGCCCAATTCATAATTGTTAAATTGTAGAAGAAGTCCAAGTGCCCATCAACCCATGAATGGATTAATAAATTGTGATATACGTACACCATGGAATATTATGCTGCCTTAAAATAGATGGAGACGTTACCTCTTTCATGTTTACATGGCTGGAGCTGGAACATATTCTTCTTAGCAAAGTATCTCAAGAAAGGAAAAAAAAGTATCCAATGTACTCAGCCCTACTATGAAACTAATTTATAAGCACCCACACTTCCAAATGAAAGCTGTAAGCCAAACATAGCCCAAGATGGAGGTGAAAGAGGAGTGGGGGAGGGGCGGGGATGGGTGGAGAGAGGGTAATTTTGTGTAACTACACCTATGGTGGATTTTATAAGGGTACATGTTAAATCTACTAAGGGTAGAATATAAATATTTTAACACAATAACTAAGAAAATGTGGTGAAGGCTATGGTAACCAGTTTGATGAAAGTATTTCAAATTGTATATAAAACTAGCATATTGTACCACATAATTGCATTAATGTACACAGCTTATTATTTAGTAAAAAAATTTAAAAAAGAGAGCAGAATTAATAAATTGATGATGAGTGAATGAATGATTAACAAATTAACGAATGAATGTTGTGTTCTTTGTTTTATTTTTTTTAAAACTGTGAAATGTAACAAATGTACCAAAAAGTACAAGAAAAGGTATATATGGCTCACTGATTTTCACAAAGTAATCAGCCAGATTCAGAAATAGGACATTGCCAGCTCACCACAATCCCTACTTCTTGCTTGAGATACTCATTCTGTAAGAATCTTCAGCTCCTCACAATAAGTATGATTTCAGTGTAACTCAAATACCCTGAAATTTATTCTATGGTATCCTAAGCATGCTACTTGATAAATGATACAAATTAATCCATCTTCTCTGTATATTTCTGCTACCTATTATATGGAAAAAAAAACTCACTGTTGACGCAGAGGCATGTATAACATCATTAGCCTATGTGAGCTTCACTTCTGCCAGTAAGTATACCGTCTTGTTAAGGAACATTTGTGTGCAGGCAAGGCAAAATATGACTTTATCTAAAAGAAACTTTGATACAAAACATGTTCCTCCCTTGAGATATTCATTCTGTAGGACTAATCTAATTTTCCAATATGATTTCTCCTTCTGTGATTTAAAAAGGTCCTGGGGAAACATTGAAGTTATACTGTGATACAGAGCCAATATAAAATAAGTTGAAAAGTAATATTTCCTGGTAATATCATTTATTTTACACTTACTAAAAGCACAACACCATTTCTGTACAAAGGCCATAGTTTTCTGTGAACCTGAAAAACTATAAATTTTACCAGCTGTTTTTAACTAAGAAGAAATATCAAGAAATTTCTCCTGTGGGCTATATAAATGCTGAGATAGTAGACTGACACATGAAGTACAATAAGTATAGTTATTCATGCTTTTTCCTTCTTGCAAACATGTACTAATGATTTGTTATTCTACTCCCTTTATAAATAGCCATAAAGCAGAGTCTCACTAAGCAAGAGGCCTGCTGTTTTTTCTAATGTGAAGTGTCAGGTGAGTTGAATATTTTTAGGCACATAAATCTTTGGCATCTAAGCAGACAACCTGGTAATGATACAGCTTGTGAAGGGTATGTTTGCTATCGTTTTTTCCCTACAATTGGTTTCTGTTTTTCTCCTTTAGGACTTACACTGAAATTGATATCATTTTTGAAATTTTATTGTCTATTTATAACTAAAAAGAAAAATGGGAAAAATAAACAACAACAACTTTATCTTCCTTTTCTTCTGCAATACTGGCAAATTTTTGCAATAAATGAGGTATTCTTCTGCATGAGAAACAGGATGCTGGTTGAAATCTCCAAAATCTTCTAGTTCTGGTACTTGATGGGTTATATTCAATCTCCAGCAGTTTTCTGTTGCTTTTTTTCCTATTTAGATGTTTTAGATTAGCTCCTGAAATGAAATACATAAAATCTAATTTCAAAGAAAACAATTTTTATACATATTATATTGGATATATTTTTTAACCTGGTTGGCCATTAGAATTCTCCAGGGAGTTTGTTGCATGGATTCCTAGGTTCTGCTCCCAGGTAGTCTGAGTCTCCATCCATATTTGATAAAGTATCTGGTTTCTGCTCCTGTAGCAATGTGGGGAAAGGGAACTTTCATTTTACCTTCCCAAACTCTGAAGTTCACACACCACTTTCATTACATTGATTACCTAGTCCCCAGTGTATTGTTTTTAAGTACAAAACACTACAATTCCCTCATTGTTCTCAAGGAGGGAATAGAGACAGATAATTTGGGCACATGAGACTCAATGAGAGAGAAGGGCAGGCTGGAGAATGGAGGCCACTTGAACCTTTTGATATCAGATGACTTAGCAGCCTCTATGCAGCTAAGAGAATTGGAAAATAAATTCAGAAACAAAGAGTGAAGGGCACCTATGAGGAAGAGTATTTTCTATTTGTAACTGTTTTCTTATTAAGACAGATGTGTGTAGTCATTCCTCACTAAGCCAGCTGTGTGAGAGGTTCTGCCCAAACAGCTGTAGGCAACTCCAATCATCCATCTGTGTGGCAGTTTGGTATTCTCCTGAGGCTTACTCTGTGGGATGTTTAGGTTAACTCCAAATCTACTAAGTTAATTGATGACCCAAAGAAACATTTGAAAATATGAAGCTGAGGAAAGAACATCTGGAATGGGAGTCAGGATATGACAGTTCTAGTTCTAGTTCTGTCATTTATTAGCAAAGTGACTTCCTTAATAGCTCAAGGAAGTTTGCACTACATAATCTCTTGGGTCCCATTTAGCTCTCAATATATTATCTTGAAAGGGCTGTGGCTCAGGCAAGAAGCTGATTTCTAAATAAGTTCTATTGCCTGCTATCATGAAGTACCTGTTCCCCAAACCCTTTTAATGAGATTCTTTCTCTTTGGAAGAAATCAATGTTTTTGATGAAATTGGACATAATGTTTATTTATGCTTATTAAATATTGGCACAACTTCTGTTTTACATAGCATAGATTAGCCTTTTTATGTTGCAAAGCTTATAATTAAGAGACTATGATTTGGAAACATGAGTAGCAAACTCATCATTAAATTCCTGCCTATTTTTAGAGTCAAAAATTCTCTTTGGAGGAATGAGCAATTTCCTGATACAGTCTTCAGATTTTTGTTTTTGTCTATTTTCTTTTACTATTATACTTATTAATACTATTAGTATTCTGGGGGATAGATTCATAAATAAAATCTTAAATTTGTAGTCAGGAATAACTAATTGCTCAAACTCAATTTACTCTAGATAAACTGATCTTCTGCTCAAAAGATGATTCATTTTGTTTCCTACCATTTTAAAAGACATATCTTTGTAATTACCTCTAATTTTTTTTCCCAAACCCTCCACATTCTAACTAAAGACTAATTTAGTTGGTTCTACCTCTGAAGTGTTGTTTTATCAACCTTACTGCTACTGATATTAGTTCTTCCTTACAATTGCAAAAGCTTTCTATTTTTTTCTTTCCTTTCTTTTTTTTTTTAGACAGTCTCCCTTTGTCACCCTTGGTAAAGTGCCATGGCGTCATTGCTCACAGCAACCTCCAACCCTTGGGCTCAAGTGATTCTCTTGCCTCAGCCTCCCAAGCAGCTAAGACTACAGACACCAGCCACAATGCCCAGCTATTTTTAGAGACTGGTCTTGCTCTGGCTCAGTCTGGTCTCGAACTTGTGAGCTCAGGTGATCCACCCACCTCAGCCTCCCAGAGTGCTAGGATTACGGTGTGAGCCACTGTGCTCAGCCTCAAAAGCTTTCCATTTTCAATCGTTACCCACACCAATTTGTCCTTGACTGTGACTAGAATAATTTTTCTAATGCACCATTCTGATATGTCCCTCCCTTGCCTAAAAGCCATTGAAGCATTATTTATGGATTGAAATCTAAGCTTTCTAGTAGAATTTGAAAATTTTTCTTGTTGGGACATGCCAAATATTCATACGTTTATCTGATCCCCTTATATTTGTTTATGCTGTTCCTATAACCTTAAATGTTATCTCCCCATTCCCACTTTATGTTTTGTTTGTCCTTCAAGGTCAAGCTCCAATAAATTCTCCATAATGAATCCATACCTAATTATTTTACATACACATAGATGTTCCCTTATCTGAACTTTTATCACATACCTTATGACTTTAATACTAGGCTACTTTGTATCATTTTCATTTATATCTTTCCCTCAACAATTAATGTTCTTTTTTTTTTTTTTTTGAGACAGGGTCTCATTATGTCATCTTTGGTAGAGTGCTATGACATCACAGCTCACAGCAATCTGAAACTCTTGAGCTTAAGCAATTCTCTTGTCTCAGCCTCCCAAGTAGCTGGGACTATAGGTGCCTGCCACAACGCCTGGCTATTTTTTTGATGCAGTTGTCATTGTTATTTAGCTGGCCCAGCTGGGGTTTGAACCCACCAGCCTCAGTGTATGTGACTGGCACCCTACCCACTGAACTACGGGTGCCACATTTAATTTAATTCATCCTTTATTTATTATATAAGAAAGAGAGTGGAGAAAAGGTGCAGATATACACCTCTGCACCTTTATATACAGCCCATCATTTAATTTTCTTAATAAGCTTTAGGCAAACCCTAAAACTGATGCAAATTTTACATGTATTTGAGTATTTCTACTAAGAGCAATTATTTTTTCAAATTTTTAGAAGATTCAATAACTCTAAATGGTTGAAATTCTTTAAAAACCCTTTCCAACCCAATTTTTCTGCCACTCTCATACTTCCTAGCTCTAATTTATTTTAGGCAGGGAAGATGTTGGTGGATTACTTGTAATTATCCTACAGTTTTAAAAGAGAAAAACAAATATGACCTCACATGATGATTTTATTATCTATTTTAGGTAATATAATTTAAACAAAGTGTTTTTGTTTATTCTTGTTAATTTTTTTTGAGTGTGATACTTCTTGATGCAACCTTCAGGATGAAGCCCATGTTTCCTCATGCACGTCACAGTAGAAAATAGTTTCTTTCACCGAAGTGGGAGGTGGGTGATTTGCCTGAGCTTATGGGTTTGAGACCAGTCAGAGCCAGAGGAAGACCTTATTTCTAAAAATAACTAGGCATTATGGCGGGTGCCTGTAGTGCCAGCTACTTGGGAGGATTAGGCAAGAGAATCACTTGTGCCCAAGAGTTTGAGGTTGCCATGAGCTATGGCACCACGACACTCCACCGAGGGTGACAAAGTAAGACTCTGTCTCAAAAAATAAGAAAAAAAATAAATAGAAAATGGTTTTAATCCTTCTACCTTTCTCAATTATTCTGCTGCAAACCATGTAATTCTTTATTTTTTTTTTCATTTTTCAATGCATTTTTCCATTTAGCCTTTCCTCATAGTTAGGAGATGATGGTCTTCCCTTCTTCCTTGAATTTATGTTTCTCACATTGCTCACAAGCTGAGTGATGAGGTTTTGCCTGTAAGAAAGGTATCTGCACCTTTTCTCCACTCTCTTTCTTATCTAATGAAGAGAAGATGTAGCTATTAACAATTACAATTTCCATCAGCCAGAAGAATAATTTTTCCACCATTTGTAGGACCTCCTTGCAAATCTGTAACATCCACAGTACTGATCAGCTCTGTCTACTCTTCACGTAAACTGTGTATTCTAAAATAACTGTCAGTTTTTTTCAAATTGAACAGGCTGTTTCTCCTATAAACAGTGACCAATGATGTTTGAGGCCAAAGAATGTACTCAGCCTTGTCAGTAACCTCTTGTCATGGAATGAGAGGCACATAATTTTCATATCACATTGATGGGCACATAATTCTTTTCAGAGCACTTGAAAAATCCGTCCTAGAACCCACAACAGTTCCTGTTACATGTATTTTCATTTTATGGAATTTCTGAGCAAGCTGGGGCTTGTGTAAAACCCGTCAGTGTAGATGTGATAGCCTGAACCACTCGTATGTGCTTCAAAACTTGTTTCAAATGAATCACTATTTGAGACATAACTGGCAAATCAGGATGAATATGACTTTCCGTTGTTGTCTAGCCTTAATAGGGAATGTGAGAAAACACATGACCATTTTCTGAACCACCCAGGCAGAAAACTTGTAGGCCCCACTTTGTAAGCTTCTTCAGATTGTAGCATTTGAATTAAATCCTTCCTTTGAAACCTACTGTGTTCTCTTCTATAGCCACATTTCTTTCTGGTACATAAAGTTCTTTGCATTTATTGTCAGTAAACTCACTAATATTCTTCACCTTGCTCTTTCAGATATGTACACTCCCTTGAGCTGCAATTATTATGTACCCATATAGGATGAACTAAGTTTAGTATCCATAATATTTGGAAAGAAGAGAAATTAGAGAAAATATCTTTGAATAATGAGATTTGTTTTATCCAATTTTCAGTAAAATAGTCAACTAAATTGTGCCTTCAAATTCATAGCTATGTCAGTATTACAATAAAGAACACTTTCATTTCTTCTGATGAAACATCTTCCCTGAGTGCCACATTGGATATTTTGTTAATGGAGTTACTACTGCATAGATATTGTCATAGTCATAATTTCACCAATAAGATCCTCAGAGAAAAAGAGCTGGAAATATTGAGTTCAGTTTTTGGCTGAACACTTTGAGGAAGGGTGAATACCTGTTGTGTGACAGAGTATAGAAACTTCATGAGATCATCATTACCATCACTCTACTTGTTATAGGTTATGCATTATCATCATTTTCTTCTTCATAACTAGCTTCAGATTTAATGGAACTAATGTCACTGCCTACGGGAAGAATTTCTTCATGCTCACTTTTATCACTAAACTCTTCTTCAACTTCACTGTCCTCAAAAATCCACATTGCAAAATCCAAAGGCACTTATATCTCTTCTCCCTGCCATTTTCCTACAAGTACAACTATGTGCTAAAAACATGATCACCTGTTCACATCAAAACACTTGGTCTACTGAGAAACAGAAAGAGTATAACCTGCACTGTCTGTTGGCTAGAATCTGTACTACATGAGGAAACACATCAAGCTCTAACTGCAGAGCAGGCAAACAAATACGATAAAAAAATGTGCAGACAATCATTATGTTGGATGAGGTCTGACATAGGACCAGAAAGGGTTAAGGAAACTTTGACAACTGAAATTTTACTACGATGCTACTGGTATAATTAATTAAAAGTAATTTTTGAATAAAATAAATAATTGAATACTGCATTAAAAATAAATAATGGAATACTGCATTAAAAATTTTTAACTGGAGGGTGGCACCTGTGCCTCAAAGGAGTAAGGCGCCAGCCCCACATACTAGAGGTTATGGCTTCAAACCCAGCCCTGGCTAAGAAAAAAAAAAAAATTAAAGGGCGGCACCTGTGGCTCAGCGTGTAGGGTGCTGGCCCCATATACCAAGGGCTGCGGGTTCAAACCCGGCCCCAGCTGAAATGCATCAAAAATTAGCCGGGCGCCGTGATGGGAGCCTGTGGTCCCAGCTACTTGGGAGGCTGAGGCAAGAGAATTGCTTAAGCCCAAGAGCTGGAGGTTGCTGTGAGCTGTGACTCTACAGCACTCTACTGAGGGTGATAGAGTGAGACTCTGTCTCTACCAAAAAAAAAAAAGTTTTTTTAACTGGAAAATACTCTAAGTTCATCTTCCAACTCATGTATTAGATGGTCGAAAGTTGGCCATGTTTTAAAATATGCATTATAAGGAGTTTTGATGTATTTAAGAGAATTTTTTTTCTGGTTAATAGACTGTGGAATCTGAATTTAACTGGACTTTGGTATATTAAGACATGAGTAGAAATGCCTCAAATCTTTTGAGTTATTCTATGGCCCTAATCAAGAGTGGTCTACTGAGAAACAGAAAGAGTATAACCAACACTGTCTGTTGGCTAGAATCTGTACTACATGAGGAAACACGTCAGGCTGTAACTGCAGAGCAGGCAAACAAATACAATAAAAAAAATGTGCAGGACAATCATGAAATTCTGTTGAAACTTCAAATGGGGACATGAGATCTCAGGCAAATTCAGATCTGTTCCAGTTACAGTGATGTGGCATGGTCCAAAACTAGTGCCTGACCTTCCACTTTCCCCTTGCACTCATTTAATCATATCCTGTTAATTTACAATTTGACCCACTGATTTTCACAGGAAAACACATGCGGAGGCGCCTTAGCCAGATTTGAGCACCCTAAGCCTGGGCAGCAGCTTCTTTTATACCTCTCCCTACTCTACTTCCCAATGGAGTTAAGAGGATAACCAGGCCCAAAGAACCAATGTGTAAGCAAGGCATGGCTGGCAGTTTTATCTGTTGATTGGTCTCCTTTTCCTTGTCTCTGAAATTCATGGGTAGGAATTATTTGCAGATTTAGGGAAGGTTTGCCAAAAACAACAGAGAGTGAGGGAGAAATTGCTGGCAGCCCAAGAAAGGGGTTCCACGTACTCTCACTTGTGTGTCTATGAATAGGGCTGTCTCTGGTATTCAGTGAGCATAATTGATTACAGAGACAGTAACTCTGCTGAAAAATGCTTTCTCTATTTTGTAGAGTATTGCTTAATTTGCAGTATTTACCTGTAATGAACTAGAGTAAACCTAAGGGTTTATAGTCTGTTTAGAAATGAAATGCATAATATGAGGTAGATTTGAGTGGAAGGTATATGGGATTTCTGGTTGTTCATATATATATATAGTTAGATATATATAATATATATATAAATGTATATAAAATATACATATATTCAATCAATCTTTACAATAATTCTGAGATAGTGAAAGATTAGTCATTTTTTAAAAATTTAATTTTTAAATTTTACTTATAGGTACATAATAATTGCATATCTTTATAGGGTACATTGATGTTTTGGTACAAGCATACAGGGTGAATTAAGCAAATCACGGTAATTGGGGTATCCATCACCTCAGGCATTTATTATTTCTATGTGTTAGGAGCATTCCATTTCCATCTCTAGTTATTTTAAAGTATGATGGCAGTCTGGAAAGTCTCCAGCCATGTATGTCTCCAATTTTCATATTACATGGCTGGAGACTTTCTAGACATCCCTAGTATAACTTCATTTATTATTGATTATGGTCACTTTGTTGTGCTGTCACGAATTGTTCATTATATCTAACTATACCTTTTTTACCCACTAACTATCCCCACTTTATACTCGCCCTACCCTGCAATCCTTCTCAGCCTCTGGTAACTGTCATTTGTCATGAGCTGAATTGTTTTTAATGTTTTGCTCCATGTATGAGTGAGAACATGCAAGAGTTGTCCTTCTGTGCTTGCCTTATTTCACTTAACATGATGTTCTCCAATTCCATTCTTCTTGTTGTAAGTAAATAGCAATATTTTATTCTTTTTATAGGTATATATTATTCCACTGTGTATATGCACCACAATTTCTTTATTCATCCATTTATGGACACTTATGTGATTCTGAATCTTGGCTATTGTGACTATTGCTGGAATAAGTATAGGAGTCTGAACTATCAGATATTGTTTTGATAGAATGCTCCTTCTTTGGATATATACCCAGCAGTGGGATTGCAGGGTTATATGGTAGTTTTATTTTAATTTTTTGAGGAACCTCCATAAAGTTCTCCATATTGACTGCACTAATTTACAATCCAAGTAACAGTATATGAGGGTTCTCCTTTTCCCACATCCTTGCCAGAATTTTTTATTGCCTTTTGATGAAAGCCATTTTAACAGGGGTGAAATAACATTTCTAACCACTGATTTTTTTTTTACTGTCTCTAATGTTTTCTCTGTTCTAGAATATTATGTTGGAATCATAATATAGCTACCCCTTTGAGACTGGCTTTTCTCACTTTGCAGTTGTTTTGAGATTCTTCCATTTTTTTTTTAGGTTTTAGGTTTTTATAGGTTAATGTGAGGGTACATATGATTAGGTTACATTGTCTGTGTTTTGTAAGGTAAAGTCCAAAGTCTGAGTTGTAGTTGAGTCCTTCACCCAGAAAGTATACTGTATATCCCTACTTTGTACCTGACAGGTGAGAACTAATCTACTCCTTCCCACTTCCTCAGTTAAATTGTGTTTTTCTCCATGTGGGTCTGTATGTGTTGGTGTACTTTTTCACATTAGTACTGAGTACATGGGATGCTTGCTTTTTCATTCTTGAGATATTTTGACTATTGCTATTAAGAGAATGTTCTCCAAATCCATCTAGGTAAATACAAAAGATGCAAAGTCTCTGTCTTTTTGATGGGTGAATAGTATTCCAGAGTATACATATACTACAACTTACTAATCCACCCTTGGAGGGTTGTTTCTATATCTTTGTGATTGTGAATTGAGGTGCTGTAAACATTTGAGTGAAAATGTCCTTATGGTAAAATGACTTTTTTTGGGAGGGTAGATACTTAATAATGGGATTGTAGGGTCCCAATGGGATTGTAGTAATGGGATTGTATGTTTATTCTATATACACGTATAGAATTAGGTTACAATGTTGGCATTTTTTAGGTACAGCCCTTGTTGTAGTTGGGTCCTGCCCCTGGTGGTGTGCCATATACCCCCACATTGTGTCCATCAAGTGGGAACACACCAATCCTCCTCCCTCCTCCCCCTTCTCTCTTCCTCCTTCTTCTTTCCCCATCTTTAATGAATTGAGTTTTTCTCTTACATGGGCATGTATTAGATTGTCTACTTGCTTCATATTAGTACTGAGTACATTGGATGCTTACTCTTACATTCTTGTGATACTTTACTAAGAGGAATTTGTTTCATCTCCATCCAACTTAATGTAAGGTCTCCATCTTTTTAATGGCTGAATAGTATTCCATGATATACATATACCATAGTTTATTAATCCATTCCTGGCTTAATGGGCATTTAGGTTGTTTGCACATCTTGGCAATTGTAAATTGAGCTGCAATAAACAATTTAGTGTAAATATCCTTATGATAAAACAATTTTTTTCTTTTGGGTGGATGCCTATTAAAAGGATTGTGGAATCAAATGAAAGATCCATTTTGAGGATTCTCCTTACTTCTTTCCAACAAGGCTGTATTAGTTTGCAGTCCCACCAACAGTGTAAAAATCTTCCCTTCTAAACATCCATGCCAGCATCTGCAGCCTTGGGACTTTGTGATGTGGGCTATCTTACTGGGGTTAGGTGATATCTCAGAATGGTTTTAGTTTGCATTTCTCTGATGATTAGGGATAATGAACATTTTTTCAAATTTTTGTTAGCCATCTGTCTGTCTTCTTCAGAAGGTTGTGTTCATGTCTCTTGCCCAGAAACAGATGGGATTTTTTTTTCTTATTGATTAATGTGAGTTCTCTGTAGATTCTCTTTAACCCTTTGTCAGATTCATACCATGCAAATATATTTTCCCATTCTGAAGGTTGTCTATTTGTTTTAATTATTGTCTTAGCTGTGCAGAAAGTTTTCAGCTAATTAATTCCCATTTGTTTATTTTTGTTTTTGTTGTGATTGCCACTGAAGTCTTCTTCATAAAATCTTTCCCCAGGCCAGCATCCATAAGAGTTTTTCCCATGTTTTCTTCTGGGATTTTTATCATCTTATGTCTTAGATTTAAGTCTTTTATCCATCTTGAGTCAACTTTTGTCATTGGTAAAAGATGTGAATCCAACTTCAGTCTTTCATATATGATTATCCAGTTCTCCCACCACCATTTGTTGAATAGGGATTCTTTTCCTCACTGTATGCTTTTGTTGGGTTTATCAAAGATCAGATAGCAACTAGGGAGTGGTTTTGTCTCTTTGTTTTCAATTCTCTTCCATATGTCTGTGTTTCTATTTTTGTGCCAATACCATGCTGTTTTGATCACTGAGGACTTTTAATATAACCTAGAGTCTGATAGAGGGATGCCTCCAGCTTTGTTTTTGTTACTAAGAATAGCCTTGGCTATATGGGTTTTTCTTCTGGTTCCATACAATACAAAGAACAATTTTTTCCAGTTCTCCAAAGTATGATGTTGGTAATTTAATCAGAATTGCATTAAATCTGTAGATTCCTTTGTATAGAATAGATATTTTAACTGTGTTGAATCTTCTCAGCCAAGAGCATGGTATGTTCATCCATTTGTTAATACCTTCTGCTATTTTTTTTTTAGGGTTTCATAATCCTCTTTGTACAGATATTTCATGTCTTTTGTTAGGAATATTCTTAGGTATTTTATTTTCTTCAAAGCTACTGCAAAGGAAATTGTGTCTTTGATTTGCTTCTCAACTTGGCTGTTACTGGCATATGCAAAGGCTTCTGATTTGTGGACATTGATTTTATACCCTGAGATGTTATTGAATTTCTTGATCACTTCCAGGACACTGTTGTTGAGTCTCTGGAGTTTATTAAATATAACATCCTTTCTTTGGCAAAGAGCAAGAGTTTGACCTTCTCTGCCTCCATTTGGATACCCTTAATCTTTTTCTCTTGCCTGATTGCATTAGCTGGAAGTTCTAGAACTATGTTGAATAGTAGTGGTGATAGTGGATATCTTTGTTTCCAGTTCTAAGTGGTAAAGCTTTGATTTTTATGCCATTCTATATATTAACTGTGGGTTTATCAGAGACAGGTTCAATCAGTTTGAGAAATGTGCCATCTATGCCTATTTTTTAAAATGTTCTTATTAGAAAAGACATTGCATTTTGTCAAATGCTTTTTCTGCGTCTATTGAGAGGATCATATGTTCTTTGTTTTTGCTTTTATTGATATGGCAAATTGCATTTATGGATTTGCATATATTAAACCAACTTTGCATCCTTGAGATAAAACCTACTTAATTGTAATGTATAATTTTTTTAAAGTGTTTATGTAATTATTGACTAAGACTTTATTGAGTTTTGCATTGATATACCTTAGTGAAATTGTTCCTTAGTTTTCCTTTTTTGTTGGTCCCTTTCTTGGTTTTGGTATAAGGAAGATGTTTGCTTCATAGACTGTGTTGGGGAAAGTTCCTTCCTTCTCAGTGTTTTGGAATAGTTTCTGCAGTATAGGTACAAACTCTGAAGGTTTCATAGAATTCTGGTGCAAAGCTATCTAGTGCAGGGCTTTTTTAATGCTGGGACCTTTTTTCTTGTTTCTTCAAATTCAGTCTTGAATGTTGGTCTATTCAAGAGATCTATTTCTTCTTGCTTAAGTATAGGGAGATGGTGTGATTTCAGGTATTGGTCCATTTCCTCCACATTGTCAAATTTCTGGGCATAGAGATTTTGTAGCCCTCAGAAATAACTCTTGTAACTCTGTAGTTATCTAGTGTTATTTCTCCCTTTTCATTTCTGAGTGAAGTTATTAGACATCTTAATTTTTCCATTTCTATTTAATCTAGCCAAAGGTTTGTCAATTTTGTTTAGCCTTTTGAAGAACCAACTTTTGTTTCATTAATTTTCTGAAGGACTTTTTGTTTTCACTTTCATTTATTTCTGATTTAATTTTGGTTATTTCTTTTCTGCTTGTTTGGGATTAGATTGTTCTTCCTTTTCCATTTCCTTGAGATACTTTGTTAGGTTGTTGATGTGCTCTATTTCTGTTTTTTAGATGTGGGCATCTAATATGATGTACTTCCCTCTTAGGACTGCTTTTGCAGTATCTCACAGGTGTTGGTAGCTTGTGGATTCATTATTGTTATGTTTCAGGAATTTAATAATTTCCTCCTTTATCTCTTCCTTGACCCAACTATCACTTAGCATGAGGTTGTATAGTTTCCATGCCTTTGGGTAGGAATAAATTTTTATGTTGGGAGTTTTACCTTTGTTGCCTTGTGGTCTGAAAAGATACAAGGCATAATTTCAATTCTTTTAATTTTGTTGAGGTTTCATTTGTGTCCTAGGACATGATCTATTTTTGTGTATGATCCATGAATTGATGAGAAGAATGTTTAATCATTAACTTTGTGATGGTATGCTTTGTATATTTCTATTAAGCCCAATTGCTCTAGGGTCACATTTAAGTTCCTGTTTCTTTGTTTAGTTTCTATTTAGAGGATTTGTCCAATTCTATCAGAGTACTGTTAGAGCCCCAGCTATTGAGGGGAGGTAAGATGGCTGACTGGAGCCAGCTTTCCACAGAAGTTCTGTCCAGAGGGAGTGATAAAGGACAGAATGAACTCAATGAAGCTGAAGATCAGAAGCTGAGCTAAGAAAGAAGATTGAGAAGTGCACATCATACTTGCTGAGGCAAGTTGCGACTCCAAGGAAACAAACTACAGGTACAAAAACCCATTGCCAAGAAGACAAGAGACCCCTCCACCAAGAGAGTGGCTCACAGTGTGCTTTCTACAAGTGAACAGTGTTCAGAAGACCTCTTATTTTACTCCAAGGGAGAGAGCCAATAAACACTGAGATTCCTTCTCCAGAGAGGTTCCACACATTAGACTAGGCATTCTCATGCCCAGCATAAAATTGAATAAATACTTTGCCTACATTTCTTAATTCCCAGTCCACCCCTCCCACCTCACCTGGTGGTCTGAAAGCCTGACCCCTGCAGAACCCAGAGTTTTTGGTAATTCCCTAAGAGGTCTGGGCAAAGTGTGGGCCATTGCATGACTGTGCTGAAATAGTGACTTGAGGGGTATTTTGAGAGGGGTGTAGGGAGAGAGTGACAAGCGGGAGAGGGAATAATGTGGTACCATGAGGGCAGGGCTTATGCCCTGGGTTAGATTTTTGGAGAAAAACTTCCTGTTTCTGTTGACCACCAGAGGGAGCCAAGCCTCAACGGGGGTTGAGGGGTCAGGGTGGGCTGCCAGTGGCAGAGCATGGCTGAGATAGACATGCAGACTCTGTGAGAGAGAAGTACTCTGTAGTACTCTGCAGCAGTATCCGCCCTCAGAAGACAGTGATCACATGCTGCGACTGACTGGGAGTGCACTTCCCAGATGCCATTGAGAACTGGAGGGAGCCAAGCTTCAGTTCGACATGGTATGGGAGGAGGCCCTGACTCCCCCATTGACTCTGGCAGGTGCATATCCCTGGCTCCTTTGGTCACTGAGGGGAGCCGGGCCACCACCCCATGGGATTACCGGTTGGTGGGGAGGCTGCGGCATAAGGTGGGGAAGGACGTACCAGTCCCTCTGGACTGACTCTTCAGGTGGGCAGGCCTTCCTGACCCCTTTGAGCACCAGAGGGAGCCACACTCCAGCCTCTCGGGGTTCTGGGGCAGAGCTGCCTATGGATCCCTGTTGTCAGGATGCTGGACACCATTTGAACTCTCCCAGTTAGTTGAGCAGTGATTGTGCTGGCTGAGACAATTGTATTGGAAATCTTGACTTGGGCTTTCCAATATAACCATGGCTCAATTGAGGACCTTTCAAGGTTGAGCCATGGTTATATTGAAGTGGGAGACTGATTCTCCTCCTGCAATTGTCACTAGAGGGGGGCAGGATGTGTTAGTTGCTTGTATCTCTCCCCAGCTGAGATTTCACCCTAATTCCATGACTCAGTAGGATTGGATAGAGGGTGGATGACTATAAGGCAGAGTCACATAGCCCTATCACACCAATCAGGTCCTCAGAGTCTCTAGCTGTAGGTCTGAAAGGGACCTTTGAAAAGCTATAGCAGAAAAGCCATAATCACCAGCCTCAGATCTTTGGTAAAGGGCTGGTTAACTATAATTCTTGTAACTCTCAATCTGATCTCACCTTACCAGTTTTAATACCTAAACTGCAGGAAATAATCATGGGGTGGAACCAGAGGAAGAACTCTGGCAATATGAATAATCAGAGTAGATCAACTCCTCCAAGGAATGACATGGAAGATCTGTCAGAACATGCCATTTATAAACAAATGGCTGAAATATCAGAAATTGATTCAGAATATGGATGGCAAATAAGATGAATAGAATGGAGAAAACAATGGAAATAGAAATTCAAAGAGTTGTGCAAAAGTTGTTTCAAGAAATTAATGAATTGAAAGACAAAATCACCAAGGATATTGACATGAGAAAGGAGATAGCAGAGCTCAAGGAAATGAAAAAGTTATTCAAGGAGCTCTGAAATATAGCAGAATTCCTCAGTAATAGAGTTGAGCCAGCAGAAGAAAGGATCTCTGAAATAGAAGATAAAGCTTTTGAACGTTCTCAAATGCTCAAAGAGGCAGATAAATGAAGAGCAAAAACTAATCATTCCCTGAGAGAGTTTTGGGACCAAATCAAAATATCAAACATTTGTCTTCTAGGAATTCCTGATGGAGAAGGATGGTTCTAAAGGCACAGATGCTCTACTGCCAAAGCATTATGGAGAATTTCCCAAGCATTGCAAGAGATACTGAAATTCAGACAGTAGAACGTTTCAGAACTTTAGCAAGACTCAACCCAAATGAAACATCTCCTAGACACATTGTAATTAACTTTGCCAAAGTTAATCTGAAGGAGAAAATGCTACAAGCAGTCAGACATAAGAAAAGCATTACTTACAAAGAGAGAAATATTAGAATGACTGCATATCTCTTAAGTGAAAACTTTCAAGCCAGAAAAGGATAGCCATCGACATTTAGTCTCCTAAAACAAAACAACTTCTAGCCCAAGACCCTGTATCCAGCTAAACTTAGTTTCATTTGTGATGGTGAGATCAAATACTTTACTGACATACATATGTTGAAGAAATTTGCCATAACTAAACTAGCTCTCCAGGATATTCTCAGACCCATCCTGGATAATGATCAGCACAATGGTCTACCACCAAAGTAAATTCACCCAGAAATTTTTGAATAAAACCTAACTTTCACGGGGATGAAAGGATTAAAAATATCTACTGGACATTTGAAAAATATGGTGCCCCAAACACTACATGCTTATCAGTTCTCTCAATTAATGTGAATGGCTTAAATTGTCCTCTAAAGAGGCACAGGTTGGCTGACTGGATACATAAACTCAGACTAGATATCTGTTTGCATACAAGAGTCTCATCTTACCTTAAAGGATAAAAAAAGACTCAGGGTAAATGAATGGACATCTATAATACAGGCAAATGGAAATAAAAAAAAAGCAGGGGTTACAATTATTATTTGCAGATACAATAGGCTTTAAACCAGCAAAGATAAAGGAAAGATAAGGACCGTTACTACATATTGGTCAAGGGAAACGCTCAATATGAAGAGATTTCTAGTGTTGACAACTAGTGGTAGGAAAGGCAAGGTGGAGCAACAGGGCAGGATGCCAAGTACCTGGGCAATGGTACTGATAGAGGAAATGGACAGGCATTTCCAAGAAATACTGAAAAGGAATGAAGATCAGTTAAGAAAAAAAGGACAGAGAGAAGTCAGTGTTGACTTTTCAGATTCTAATCTGCTAACAGGAGTAGCTAAACTTGGTAGCAAACTGGTTTGATGGAACGGGAGTAGGAGAGAAAGACATTAACTAACCTCATTTTAGATATAAGATGGTAGGAGAGGTGTTGTAGTTAGCAATACAATGTTATTTTTCCTATTGGAGTGATTTGTTCTAAACCTTCTTTTGTTCCATCCACAATCACAATATAGATATTTTTTCCTAAATTAGTATTTGATGGATGCACTTTTATAAACATTCACTTAGGTATGTCAAATACTCTAAATTGTATACCCCTTCCTAGGATGGATTTAAACTCAGTAGATGTAAGAAGAGGCAACTTTAATGATTTCTTGACTAGAAAATACCATCACTGGGCAACTTTTCACATTTTCACCCTGAAGAATGGTCAGATTCTTAGACCATAATTACGTGTGTAGGTAGTGCAGATACTATTTTTACATGTATAATGGTCTTGAAATGGGACTTTTATTATTTTTGTTCTTTTGGGGGGACACAGTGTTAAGTTTGGGCTGGGTGGGACCCTATGTGTATATTTTGTGGTTACAGACAAAACAGTATAAGGCGTTTCCTTTTGTTCAGTTTCCAGGGTATTTCTGGGAAATCAGACCATGAAGTTTGCCCCCAGGAAATTGTTTCTTTGTGGCCAAGGCCAGTGTTTACACATTCTCATTGAGGGAATCTTTAATAAGCTGTTCCATTTGCACACAAATTGCCCCCAAAAGGTATTTTTACCCTCTTTTATAAAAGCTTGGCATTATAAGAATGTATTAAAAACAGTGGCTTTGTTGTGAGAGGTTATCCAAGGCTGAAGGTTTAAGAATGCTTTTTAAGAATGCTTCATATGTAAGCATCTGAAATGACTTAATCTTACAGATTTCATGTCTATAAGATCTCATGTCCCTCATTAGCAAACTGGTCCCCTTTTATGTTTGGAGGAAGAAAAAGGAGCAAAGTTTTCAAAACTTTACAGTGGAGTAGTTTTCTTTTTTTGTGATTGCAAAGCAATTAAGGAAGAAGGTACAGGAGATAATTTTGCTCCAATGCCAATGAAGAAGCCATGACCTTGACCTGGAAAGAGTATAAAACATTGTCAAGTTTTCATCAGTTTTGAAAAGATATGGTATCTCAACAGATTTGGAATTAATAAACAGATTTGTGAATGATGAAGTAGTAAACATTTAACCCCTTCTTTGCATTAGAAACAGGAATATGACATTGTCCACTCACGGGAGAAACCTTGAATGATCTGGCTACAGTGACTTTCTTTTTTTTTTGTTGCCTCCACTAATTGTTTTACAATACAATTGCTTTCTTCTCTATATTATTTGTACTATTTATTTGAGATCTTCCAAGTAATATAGTTATACATCAAGGATAACAGTAAGAAGGATGAACTAGACACGCAAACCTTTTCTCATTGGACTTTGTTGTCTAGCAGGAGTATGCTATTGGAAAAGAATGAAAAATAAGCTAAGATATTAGACCAAAATTCATCAATGTAATTGAGGGAGAAGTTTCCTCTTCCAGGTCAGGCTTGGACTGTGATATTTTCTCTCCTTCTTGATCAGGTAGGAACTATGTTTTCCAGAAAATCTCCTAATTCTCTGTTCCCTTGAAGTTACTTGAGACTCTAAATATCTATGGCTACTGGGGAAGATGTGTCCTGTTAGGAATAACATATATCAATATATATTTATTGTCATAATTAATAATTATGATGACAACATTTTTTATCATTTCATTTTTTTGGTTGTTGAAAAGATCTGCAACAGTTCATTGATGGCTCAGAGTTGTGGTCTATGTAATTTTCTACTTTTTCACTGTCTTCTTCAATGAGGATGTGAAGGATATGTAAAGCTATCTACCTGACACATAATGACTGGACATGTTAGATTACACCATTCACCCATATTTCTGGATTTCCTGATAGAAATTAACATTTCCCTAATATTTCTCTTCTTTGCTATTGAATAAAATTAACGATTAACAAGCTCTGCATTCCTTCTAGATTGACATAATTAGACATTACATTAATATATTGGGGATAAGTAGAGATTTTCATTCTTCTAATTGTCCATTACTAAGAATTCTTTTCCACTACTGTGCTGTGAGTCAGGGTACATAGTCCACTGTCCCTGGATTCTGACTCATTCTCAGATCTTCTTTCCTTCTTTCCTTCTTGTCTTCCTTCATGAGTTATTAATTTGGCATGGTCTGGGCATTTAAAATGCTTGATCACACAATTCAAAATGTATTTTATTTACATTATAGACAAATACATAAAGATTAAAAAGAAAAAGATAAAACCTAATGTAAGTTTTAGGAACATTTTCTTCTATTATAAAACACAAACACAAGGGTAATAGAGTCCAAGGAATAGTCTTTAGTATTCCACTAAATTCCCTAAAAATACTTGGACATGTTGCATAGTATGGCTAACAAAAATATTACCCATGGTAAGCCCCCCCAACTTATTGATATAATTTCCATCAAGCTCATGGCAGTTTTATGTATACATTTATAATGGGAAACTCTTAAATACTACCACTGTTATATTTCTATGGGGCTAAAGTACTTTCAGGAAAGACTTTTTAATCTTCTTGTGTTTGAAAAACATAAAATGAGGTGACGACTGGCAAATGAGAGCGAGCCTGTTTAATATTAAGATTATGACGTAAATTGACAAAAACCCAAGCATTCCAAGTCCTAGTTGCTAGGCATCTTCTCCTTCCTCCCATCTGAGTATAATGATATATTGTCAGCCTTAGCTAAGGTACAAAGGGTTATTAGATTTTAGTGTCCCATCTGCTACCCATGCAAAAGAAATCATTGAACTAATACTTGCCTTCTCTTTTCCTTGGTTTCCTGCCACCTTAATTAGAGTTCATCTGAGCTGTGTGTTCACTTTCTGCCTTGAGTAGAATATTATTCAGGAATGTAAGCAGAGGAAAAGCCCAGGTAAGGGAATTGAAGCAGTATTTGCATTTACTGCTTGGGGGAAGGTGTTATCTGATGAGTGACCCAAACAATCAGACCAATAGCACAAGCTACCCATACATTGCCTCATTGGCAACTACTGGTAAACTATTTTCGTGGAGCTTTTCAGTTTGATCTTGATACTGGTTTTTATTTTTAAATATTTGTGAGTGTGCGTATATGTGATTTTTGTTGAAATTGTTATATCAGGATATATTCCCTTTTAAATGGTAGAAATTAGAGACGAACCATCCTACCTTTCAATTTTATTTACCTGGTCTTTTTAAGCTCAGGGGTCAGCCCTGTTTTCTTCTGGGTATATCTTTTTTTTTTTTTTTTTTTAGAGAAATAGTCTCACTTTATCGCCCTGGGTAGAGTGTCATGGCGTCATACTGCTCACAGCAACCTCCAGCTCTTGGGCTTAAGCAATTCTCTTGCCTCAGCCTCCCTAGTAGCTGGGACTACAGGCGCCCGCCACAGCGCCCGGCTATTTTTTTTGTTTTGCAGTTCGGCCGAGGCCGGGCTTGAACCCGCCACCTTCAGTATATGGGGCCGGCGCCCTACTCGCTGAGCCACAGGAGCCGCCCTTCTGGGTATATCTTGTGGAAGATCTCTTCATGCAGAGTGACATGAGTATACCAGGCACCTGGTCTGTGGCCTACATAAGATAGACTCTGGGTGATATTCATTTCCCTGTTAGAGTAACTTTAATTTTTCTTCTACAGTCAATTTGAGACTCATTAAGGTTACTATATCACAAATAAAAATTGCTGCTCAGAGAATATGCCAAGCAGCTTCAGAAAAAGATGACCAATATTTAAATTTTGGAACTTCAAGAAAGACTTTGAAATTGTTTTTCCTTGTCTATTTATAAATGCTTGAACTGTGTGTTCAGGTTGGTGTTTGCTTACTCTGCAACTAGGACTACTGAGAATCTTTGGACAAACTTTTGTTTAAAACAAAACTTTATAGTCACATTAACTGACCACTCCTTCTACTTCATAGTATCAAATATGTCTTTCATTTGGGGTTTGATTTAGTGTTTTGCAAATCTGTGAGCACTAAGGGACAACTTGGCTTCTTTAAATAGAATGTAGTTATACACATAACAAATGCAAACATTGTAACCTCATTCTTTGTACCCTCAAATTAACCTGAAACAATAAAAAATAGTATGTAGTTGACAATTGTGAACAAGCCATTTGCTATGAATATAGGTGAAAATACATTATCTCTGATTAGTGTTGGTAGGCCTAACTTTCATTATTTTTACAGCTAAAATTTTTTATGTTAATAAATTTATTAGCACATATGTGTGTTTATAACCTCTTTTCACTTAATGTATTGGGAACATTTCCCATGTCATTAGATTTTTTTTTAAAGTTATTGAGTTAATGGGTTGCTTTAACATAATTATACTGATGAATTCCCAATAGCCAGTCATTTAGGTTATTTTCCCTCCCATAAATGATGCCAATATAATATTCTTACTGAATCTTTATGAACATCCTTATTTCCTTAAGATAAATTTTTGACAGAAGGTGAATTTTTGTAAGTATAGCATGGTAGTACACTTACATGAACTCTGAGCCACACACCACCCTGGGTTTGTATATAGGTTTTGCCAACTGCTGGTTGTGGAAACGTAGGCAAAGTTTAGTGTCTTGGTTTCCTCATATGTAAGATGGGGTTAATTTTAGTGCCTATCTCATGGGATTGTTGTGAGGATTAAATGAGCTAGTATACACAGAACATTTAGATCAATTATGGGATAGAGTAAGAGTTAAATGTTGGCCATTATTATTCTAGTACTAAAGCAATGTACATTTGAAGCTTGAGAGTTAATGTGAATTTTCCTTCCAGACAGGCTGTATCATCAGTCTTTCTACGAGAATTGTGAAGAGACCATTTTCCTACATCTTAACCAATACTGCCAACCTATTTTCATTTTGAAATGAAGAAATGAGATGCAGTGAAACCAAGTTCCATTGCACAGGTCTCCAGCCCTCAATAGATTTGGGAGTACACTACAGATACATAACTCCACAAACTTGTCCTTATTTACAGTTCTGTATTAGTAATTTCATACATTTGGATATTTTAGTACATTTGCTGCTGAGGCAAGCACCATTTGGATATTTTAATGAACCTTGTTTTGTAGGACTGAAGACTTTTTTTGCCCTCTAGATATAATGTAACTGTGGGAGCAATGAATCAGTAAAGAAGTTATTCTCAGTGTGCTATGTGGTTAATGGATTGTAACTTACACATTTTTGCCCTTAGAAACAGAAAGTGGCATTTATAAATATTTATTGGAAAAAACTTTGAAAATATGAAACAGTTAAACTTTACTGTTCTCTGACAGTGAAATAAAAGTGGGTCTTAACAATGGGTCACTAGAGGGCACTGTGACTTCAAGTTTTCAAGTTGCATTGTTTGGAAAAGAAATTCTGCTCCAAAAGGTTTTTTCTATTTCACCGAGATTTTTCTCTGGCATCCAGAAAAGTATAGTTAAATCTGAAGAGTCTGAGAAATGCATGCAGACTGTGTATGAGCTTATCAGAAGGTTACACTTTTGGTTACAGAAAAATCCACGTTTTAGAGGCTGTTAAAATATGAAAACAGTATGTTTTGATCTACTTTTCTTTTGGTCCAAGATAGTATTCTGAACTTTCAACTTCTCATTGTTTTTCCACACTGGAATATTTTACTTTACAGTTGTACCTGTGAGCATGACTTGAGTCAACACATGACATTAACCAATATTTATGACATACATATTTACATGATTGTGATTTTGAAGTACTGTTAACCAGTATATAACAAATTTTTCCCCCATAAATTGACCTGAACCTTTAGTAGGTATTTTAGAATTTACTCAAAATTGTTTCCATAACATCCTTATTTTTACTCCTTTAAATATTATACCAAAGAGAAAGCCTTTCTTGCACCCATGATGTATTTTCCCACTTGACTTCTAAACCTGGGATCCAGCTAGCAAAACTGGTTAGAAGCATTACTTTCAAATAACATTCTTGATGAACTATGTATTGACTACTGTATCAAGTAGTATCATTATTAACAATTTAAACTGTGATTTCCATCTATACAACATAAAAACTCAAAGAACATTTGAAGAGTTAGTTGCTGGTTTTAATTTGATAACTTTGCAATTGATTTGCTAAATTTTCTTTTATACTATGTCATTTGTAATAGGTTGTTGAGGAAAAAACATCCACAAATCATCAAGTGTGATTTTTTTTCTGGCCTTATTATGCGGAGATGGTTTAAATGAGGAAGAATCTTGTAAAGTTTTTAACAATCAGATTCTGGCTTCTTTCCTTAAAAAAAAAAAAAAAAGAAAGAAAGTAAGAAGAAAGACAATTTCTACTGCTACTCCTGTCTTGAAGTTAATCTATGAAAAATTACTACAGCCCCAGGTACTTGTGAGAATGAAATGGGAGGATTGCTTGAGCTCAGGAATTCAATGCCAGCCTGGGCAACATAGAAAACAAACAAACAAACAAAAACAACCAGCTGTCCAAATAGACTGATTTCCTTATTTATTAACCAAACTTAACTTTCACAACAGTTCATCTGCCCCACCTCTTCTCGATCCCTCTCAATTCCTTGAATTTATAGTTTTGGCTAGATTCTTTTGATTCTCTCTCTCCTTCCCCCCCTTTCTTTTTCTCAGTGATCAGTCTCATAGGCCACAGGGCTCATATCTCTAATTGTGTATACATTTAAGGAAACATTTTTAGAGCGACATTCGAAACTTTACAATGTAGCTAGTATCTTACCATATATACCTCGGGTTCAAATCGAGTTTCTGTATATGAAGGGTTCATTCCTTTCATTGTAAGGCATAGTATTTTTAATACTCCCTTGCTGTTGGTATTACAGTCTACTTTATGGAAAGTTAAAATAAAGGCGGGTTTGAGTGTATGCTTTGTCTTCCAGACCGAGGTGGCCTTTGAAACGGCCAGCTGTATCAGTGCCCAGTTTAGCTTTGTATAGTTTCAAGTGGATACTCTACTCACTACTGTAAAAATCAATTCTTTTTCTTTTTTTTAAATTTTTATTAAATTATAATTGTATACATTGGTGCAATCATGGGGCACAATGTGCTGACTTTATATGCATTCTGAAATATTTTCATTAAACTATTTAACATAGCCTTCATGGCCTTTTAATCACTATATGAAAATATTTATATTCTACATTTAGTAATTTTCACCTGTACCCTTCTAAGATGCACCGTAGGTGTGATCCCATCAATCACCCTCCCTCCACCCATCCGCCCCCCCCTCCTCCCTTGCCCCTTTCCCCATTTCTTGTGCTATAACTGGGTTTTAGCCTTCATATGAAAGCTATAGATTAGCTTCATAGTAGGGCTGAGTACATTGGATACTTTTTCTTCCATTCTTGAGATACTTTGCTAAGAAGA
>CAUYON010044014.1:0-13901 GCA_963573935.1 Arctocebus calabarensis
TTCTTATTTTTTGTGTATGTGTGTGAGACAGAGCCTCAGGCTGTCACCCTGGATAGAGTGCTGTGGCATTATAGCTCACAGCAACCTCCAATTCCTGGGCTCAAGCGAGTCTCCTGCCTCTGCCTCCCAAGTAGCTGGGACTACAGCAACCTCCAATTCCTGGGCTCAAGCGAGTCTCCTGCCTCCGCCTCCCAAGTAGCTGGGACTACAGGCGCCCGCCACAACGCCCGGCCATTTTTTTTGATTGCAGCCGTCTTTGTTGTTTGGCAGGCCGGGCTGGATTTGAACCCGCCAGCTCAGGTGTACATGGCTGGCGCCTTAGCCCATTGAGCCACAGGCGCTGAGCCTTATTTTATTATTATTATTAGTTTTTTGAGACTTTCATTATGTCACCCTCAGTAGAGTGCAATGGCATCACAGCTCACAGCAACTTTAAACTCCTGGACTTCAGTGATTCTCTTGCCTCAGCCTCCCAAGTAGCTGGAGGCGCCCACCACAACAACAACAGTGACAACTGAAACAAAAAATATAGCCACGTACACCTGAGCTGGCGGGTTCGAATCCAGCCTGGACCCGCCAAACAACAATGACGGCTGCAACCAAAAAATGGGCGTTGTGGCAGGCGCCTGTAGGTCCCAGCTATGTGGGAGGCGGAGGCAAGAGACTCACTTAAGCCCAGAAATTGGAGGTTGCTGTGAGCTGTGATGCCACGGCATTCTATCCAGGGTGACAGCTTGAGGCTCTGTCTCAAAAAAAAAAAAAGTTGATAATTCTAGGAGAAAACATTTAACTACTTCTTTCTGGTTTTTTAGGGGGAGGGGAGACAGAGTCTCACTCTGCTGGCCAGGCTAAAGTGTTTTGTTATCATAGCTCACAGCAACCTCAGACTCCTGAGTTTGAGCAGTCCTTTTGCCTCAGTTTCCCAAGTAGCTGGGACTGTAGGTGCCCGCTACAATGCCCAGCTGTTTTTTTCTAATTTTAGTAGACAGAGGTTCACTCTTGCTCAGGCTGGTCTTGAATTCCTGAGCTCAAGCAATCCACCTGCCTTGGTCTCCCAGAGTACTGGGATTATAGGTGAGCCTCTACGCCTGGCCAGTAACTACTTCTTTCTAATTACTTTGTCATTTGTCCTGTAGGTTCCCACTAAAGGACTCAAAACGTTTAATCCAGTGGTTAAAAGCTGTTCAGAGGGATAACTGGACCCCCACGAAGTATTCATTCCTCTGTAGTGAGCATTTCACCAAAGACAGCTTCTCCAAGAGGCTGGAGGACCAGCACCGGCTACTCAAGCCCACAGCCGTGCCATCCATCTTCCACCTGACTGAGAAGAAGAGGGGGGCTGGAGGCCATGGCCGTACCAGGAGAAAGGACACCAGCAAGACCACGGGGGGTGTGAGGGGCCACTCGAGCACAGCAGCTGGTAAAGGAGCTGCAGGTTGGTCTTCATCCTTGGGTGGAAGCCCTATGGCCAAGCCAGAGTCCCGCAAGTTGAAGCGAGCTGCTCTGCAGGGTGAAGCCGCACCCAGGGCTACTCGGGAGGCTGTCAGCCGGGAGCAGGCACAGCAGTCTCTGGACAGAACTCCAGGGGACGGACTGGCCACCCAAGTGGCAGGTAGCCAGGGAGAAGCAGCAGTATCTGCTATAGAAGGTGGTGATGAGAATACCCCCTCCTCCACTGATGGGGGCATGGCAGATAAAAGTGGCATTTCCATGGATGATTTTACCCCCCCAGGATCCGGGGCATGCAAATTTATTGGCTCACTTCATTCCTACAGCTTCTCCTCCAAGCATGCTAGGGAAAGGCCATCTGTGCCCAGAGAGCCTATTGACCGGAAGAGGCTGAAGAGAGATGTGGAGCCAAGCTGCAGTGGGAGTGGTCTGGGGCCCGAAAAGGGCCTGACCCAGAGCCCCCCAAGTTCTTCACTCACAGTGACGCCTCAGAAGCCTTCGCAGAGCCCCTCCGCCCCTCCAGCCGATGTCACACCGAAGCCTGCTGCAGAAGCTGTGCAGAGTGAACACAGTGATGCCAGCCCCATGTCCATCAACGAGGTCATTCTGTCTGCGTCAGGGGCCTGCAGGCTCATCGGCTCCCTGCACTCCTACTGCTTCTCATCCCGGCAGAGCAAGAGCCAGGTGTGCTGCCTGCGTGAGCAGGTGGAGAAGAAGAATGGTGAGCTGAAGAGCCTGAGGCAGAGGGTCAGCCGCTCCGACAGCCAGGTACGCAAGCTGCAGGAGAAGCTGGACGCGATGAAGAGAGTGAGCGTTCCCTACCTGAGTGGCCTGCTGTCCCCCAGCCGCGGTCAGTATCAGAGCATTCGCAGCTCCCTCACTTCCTTCCTGTTAGGAGGAGTTTCCTTCAGGGGGCAGACATCCCCTGTGTCCTTGTGGCCTCAGGGGAAGAAGCCCTGCCCCAGCCATGCCTCCTGGCAGCCGGCATTTGTGGCATTCTGGGATCTAAATGTGAAAGGAAAAAGGCAAACTAAACTGTAGGGAAAAACACAGGAGACTCTTAGAACAATGGGAGATTGTTTCCTTTCATGTTTTTTTTCATTGTTTGGCGGGCCCGGGCTGGATTCAAACCTGCCAGCTCAGGTGTACGTGGCTGGTGCCTTAGCCCGCCGAGCCTCCTTTCATGTTTTAATGAATATCCTTGAAGTTATATCATTTTGACCATTAGTAATTATTTCTTCTAACATCTACTCAGTGTGAATATCTAGTCAAGTATAATATATTGTCTGTTAGAAAAGTTGGAGGTTGCTGTGAGCAGTGTGATGCCACAGCACTCTACCCAGGGCGATAAAGTGAGACTCTGTCTCTACAAAAAAAAAAAAAAAAGAAAAGTTGAAACATGACAGAAATACATAGGTAAAGAAATGGTGAAAAGTCCTATTTCTCATCCACTTTCCATTCCCAAGTTGTTTTTTTTTCTTTTTATATATAGATGGGGTCACTTTGTTGCCTGGGCTGGACTCAAACTCCTGGGTTCATGCAGTCCTCATCTGCTTCACCTCCTGAGTTTTATTCCTCGTTGCTATTAAAGATTCGGCACGTGAGGCTATGCACAGTGGCTTATGCCTGTAACTTCAGCACTCCTGAACGCTAAGGCGAGTGGATCCCTTAAACTTAGAATTTCGGTACCAGCCTGAGCATAAGTGAGACCATCTCTACTAAAAATAGAAAAAACTAGCTGGGCGTTTTGGTGGGCATCTATAGTCCCAGCTATTCGGGAGGCTGAGGCAAGAGGATCATTTGAGGCTTGGCACCTGTGGCTCAATGGGCTAAGGCGCCAGCCACGTACACCTGAGCTGGCAGGTTTGAATCCAGCCTGGGCCCGCCAAACCAAAATGACAGCTGCAACCAAAAAATGGCCGGGCGTTGTAGCGGGTGCCTGTGGTCCCAGCTACTTGGGAGGCAGGAGCGAGAGACTCGCTTGAGCCCAGGAATTGGAGGTTGTTGTGAGCTGTGATGCTACGGCACTCTATCCAAGGTGGCAGCTTGAGGCTCTGTCTCAAAAAAAAAAAAAGGATCATTTGAGCCCAGAGGTTTAAGGTTGCAATAAGCTGTGAAGACACGGCACTCTACCCAGGGTGACAGAGTGAGATGCTGTCTCTCAAAAAAAAAATTTTTTTTTGGTGTGTAGATTATTTTGTATGTGATGTGTTTGTCTCTTATTGGCTCTATTTTGACCCATTTTATTATTAAGTACTTGCTAAAATTGGTTTCTAGATATTCTTTTTTTTTTTTGAGATAGAGCCTCAAGCTGTCACCCTAGATAGAGTGCTGTGGCATCACAGCTCACAGCAACCTCCAATTCCTGGGCTCAAGCGAGTCTCTTACCTCCGCCTCCCAAGTAGCTGGGACTATAGGCGCTCACCACAATGCCCAGCCATTTTTTGGTTGCAGCCGTCATTGTTGTTTGGCGGGCTGGGCTGGATTCGACCCCACCAGCTCAGGTATACGTGGCTGGCGCCTTAGCCCGTTGAGCCACAGGCGCTGACCCTCTTTTTTGTTTTTTTTTATTCTTGGAGACACAGTCTCACTATGTCGCCCTCAGTAGAATGTTGTGGTATCACAGCTCACAGCAACCTCTAACTCTTGGGCTTAAGCAATTCTCTTGCCTCAGCCTCCTGAGTAGCTGGGACTATAGGCGCCCACCACAATGCCCAGCTATTTTTTGGTTGCAGTTGTCATTATTGTTTAGCAGGCCCGGGCCAGGCTGTAACCCACCACTTTCAGTGTATGTGGCCAGCGCCCTACTCCCTGAGCTACAGGAGCTGAGCCAGTTTCTAGATATTCTTTTTTTTTTTTTGAGACAGAGCCTCAAGCTGTTGCCCTGGCTAGAGTGCTGTGGCATCACAGCTCACAGCAACCTCCAATTCCTGGGTTCAAGCGAGTCTCTTGCCTCTGCCTCCCAAGTAGCTGGGACTACAGGCGCCCGCCACAACGCCCGGCCATTTTTTTTTTTTTTTGGTTGCAGCCATCATTGTTGTTTGGCGGGCCCGGGGGCTGGATTCGAACCCGCCAGCTCAGGTGTACGTGGCTGGCGCCTTAGCCCGTTGAGCCACAGGCGCCGAGCCTAGATATTCTCTACATATTAAGGATAGTATCCTTTGCAGTTGACATACATATAGAAGACATTTTCCTGTCACATTGTTCATCTGGATCAGTGTTTGTTGGTGAGGATGTGATTAAGACTTCTGGTAGGAAGAAGTTTTCAGGACCTCCTGGATCCCCAAGGTAACAGCCACTAGCACAACTGAAAACAAAGCCCATCCCATGTGTTTCCAAATCATCCTGGGAAAGAAAGGATGATTTGGGAGGGCCTCACTGGGTACCATAAACCTAGATTTTCAGATTAAATTTAAATTTTCGGATATTGTATTCTTTTAGAATTTTTAAGCTGTCTTTGGCCGAGCATGGTGGCTCACGCCTATAATCCCAGCACTGTGGGAGGCTGAGGTGGGAGGATTGCTTGAGCTCAGGAGTTCGAGGCTTGTTTGAGTGAGTGTGAGACCCCCACTCATGAAAAAAATGGAAAAACCCAGCTGGGCGCCACAGTGAACACCTGTAATCCCAGTGGTTTCGGAGGCTGAGGCAGCAGGATGCCCACAGCCTGAGTCTGAGGTTGCTGTGAGCTACGACCTCATTGCACTCTGATCAGAGCATAGGGTAGAACTTTGTCTTGACAAAAAAAGAAAGAAAGAAAGCTATCTTTGTAGTTTCTCATACCTAATGTTGCTTTTTTTTTTTTTCTCTCGTGACAGAGTCTTACTATGTCACCCTCAGTAGAGTGTTGTGGTGTCACAGCTCACAGCAACCTCAAACTCTTGGGCTTAAGTAGTTCTCTTGCCTCAGCCTCCCAAGTAGCTGGGACTATAGGCACCTGCCCCAACGCCTGGCTATTTTTTTTTTTTTTTTGAGACCGAGCCTAAAGCCATCACCCTGGAAAGATTGCTGTGACATTACAGCTCACAGCAACCGCTAATTCCAGGGCTCAAGCCAGTCTCCTGCCTCTGCCTCCCAAGTAGCTGGGACCACAGGCGCCCGCCACAACACCCAGCCATTTTTTGGTGGCAGCTGCCATTGTTGTTTGGCGGGTCCAGGTTGGATTCAAACCCGCCAGTTCAGGTGTATGTGGCTGGCGCCTTAGCCCGTTGAGCCACAGGCGCCGAGCCTGCCTGGCTATTTTTTGTTGTAGTTGTCATTGTTTAGCTGGCCTGGGCCAGGTTTGAAACTGCTAGCCTTGGTATATATGGCTTGGCACTATAAGCACTGTGCTACAGGTGCCAAGCCCCTAATGTTGCTTTTGATAGATTTTTTTCTTGTTTCTTTTGGTCTGAGTTCCCATAGTTTTTTGCTATTACAGGTCTCCCCGACAGCTAGCCTTCTCTTCTGCCTGGTTGTCTCTGTTCCCTAGCCCTCCCTTCTTTTTCTACCCTCTGCTTCTGTTGTCCTGGCTCTGGGGACATCTCCTTACACCTGCAGCTGAGGTAACTTCCACCCAGTTGGCCACAGGACATGTGCTGCTCTTATCACTGTTCATTTCTTTTCTTTCTACTTTTTTTTTTTTTGCAGTTTTTAGCCAGGGCCAAGTTTGAACCCACCACCTCTGGTATGTGGGGCTGGTGAGCCTCAGGCACCACCACCTCCCCGCCCCTTTTTTTGTAAGAGAAAGAGTCTCACTTTATTGCCCTCGGTAGAGTGAGGGTTAGGTGATTCTCTTGCCTCAGCCTCCTAAGTAGCTGGGACTACAGGCACCCACCACAATGGCCAGCTATTTTGTTGTTGTTGTTGTTGCAGTTTGGCCGGGGCCAGGTTTGAACCTGCCATCCTTGGTATATGGGGCCAGCGCCCTACCCACTGAACCACAGGCACCGCCCCCACTGTTCATTTCTAAATGGTTTGTAATCTTAGTCTTGAGTTCCCCTTTAACCCCATAGTTATTTATTTATTTATTTATTTTTATTTTATTTTATTTTTTTTGAGACAGAGTCTCAAGATGTTGCCCTTGGTAGAGTGCCGTGGCGTCATAGCTGACACCAACCTCAAACTCTTGGGCTTAAGCCATTCTCCTGCCTCAGTCTCCCAAATAGCTGGGACTATAGGTGCCTGCCACAATGCCCAGCTATTTTTTTTTTTTTTTGTAGAGACAGAGTCTCACTTTATCACCCTCGGTAGAGTGCCGTGGCATCACACAGCTCACAGCAACCTCCAACTCCTGGGTTTAGGCGATTCTCTTGCCTCAGCCTCCCGAGTAGCTGGGACTACAGGTGCCCACCACAATGCCCAGCTATTTTTCTGTTTTGCAGTTCGGCCAAGGCTGGGTTTGAACCCGCCACCTTTGGTATATGGGGCCGGCGCCCTACTCAATGAGCCACAGCTGCCGCCCTCGCTATTATTATTTTTTTTGTAGTTGTCATTGTAGTTTTAGCAGGCCCAGGCCAGATTCAAACCCACCAGCCTTGGTGTATGTGGCCAGTGCCCTACCTACTAAGCTATGGGTGCTGCCCCCCATAGATATTTAGAAGAGTGTTGACAGATTTTTAGGTGGCTAGATGGAGGAGAAAAACTAATTTTTGGTAGTCTTTTGAGATTTATTTATGCCTTAAAACAGTCTGTTTTTGTGATGTTGCATTGCCGCTTGAGAAGAATGTAGCCTCTCCACTTGCTGGTTACTTTGTTCTCTGTCTGCAGAGGCTGGTATCTTGTTTGTATCAGTCAGCAGGTCCACCTTAGCTCACAGTGTGAGCCCTTGTGCCCAGCCCTTTGTGGAAATAACAAAATTAATGTTTTGTTTTTAGGAATTCATATGCCAGTAAAATTTTGGGAGGTAATCCGTTTTTGGTTGTCAGTTTTTGTGTCCTTGGCTATTTATATGCTTGTTTGGTTGAGAACACAGTTCTAGGTGTAAAGGCCTTCCTGTCTGACCCTAAAGGAACCATTTCTTTGCCTCTGTACATTTAGTTCCATTATCTGATGGAACAAGTTAGGCTCTGGGCCTGTTGTTGACAATTGTGCCTTGTACAGAGAGGGGTAGGGTTTCTTTTCATCCCTGTGTCTGGAGTGTCACCACCTTTGCCTGCTGTGGGTCTAGTTGCTTTCATTCACTTATGAGCCATTTGATCTGAGGGCTCCTTCCTTTTTAGATGTGGGAAATTTTTCTGTTATTTCCTTGATTATTTACTTTCTGATATGTTGAGAGTTAAGAGGATGGTTTTAAGCAGCCTGATGTGGTTTAGGTTTTGTAGAAGATCCCCCCAACTACTATGGAGGAAGGGGAAGGGTGGCATGGGAGGGGGTTCTTGGCTACTGTGGGGGTCCCAGGGTGGATGTTGATTGCTCAGACTATGTGGGAGCAGTAGTGGTAGAGATGCTGTAGGGCTCAGTAAGCGAAGAGTTGAGAAGGAAGAGTAATGAAGGCTGCTGGATTTGGCCCTGAGCACATGGGTGCCTGGTGCCGTCTCTGTCTGCAGTGGTGGAGAGGAGCAGGCAGTTGGGAGTGAGGAAGGGTTTGAAGTGCTTATAGGTGCAAATGCCAGGGTTTGGACAGGCGGCCTGAGGCAACACCCACCTCTTTTATTTTTTTTTTGTAGAGACAGTGTTTCATTTCAGGCCACAACGCCTGGCCTTTTTTTTTGTTGTAGTTCGGCTGGGGTCAGGTTTGAATCCACCACCCTTGATATATAAGACCAGCTTCTTATTCACTGAGCCACAGGCACCGCCCTTTTTTTTTTTTTTTTTTTTTTTTTTAATAGAGACAGAGTCTCACTTTATCACCCTCGGTAGAGTGCCACACAGCTCACAGCAACCTCCAACTCCTGGGCTTAGGTGATTCTCTTGCCTCAGCCTCCTGAATGGCTGGGACTACAGGGGCCCGCCACAATGTCTGGCTATTTTTCTGTTTTTTTTGCAGTTCAGCCGAGGCTGGGTTTGAACCTGCCACCTTCGGTATATGGAGCCAGCGCCCTACTCGATGAGCCACAGGTGCCGCCCTTTTTTTTTTTCAGACAGTCTTACTATGTCCCTCTTAGTAGAGTGCTTTGGCGTCACAGCTCACATAGCGGTTCTCAACCTGTGGGTCGCAACCCCTTTGTAACAATGAAAATATATCGCAGCATTAGGAAGGTCGAGAACCACTGGCTCACAGCAACCTCAAACTCTTGGGCTTAAGCGATTCTCTGGCCTCAGCCTCCGGAGCAGGTAGGACTACAGGCGCTCGCCATAACACCCAGCTAAACACCCCCTCTTAAAGTTGGGTTTGTGAGCCAGGCAAGGTGTCTCATGCCTGTAATGCTAGCACTCTGGGAGGCCAAGTAGGGTGGCTTGCTTGAGCTCAGGAGTTTGAGATCATCCTGAGCAGGATTGAGACCCCTCTCTATTAAAAAGAGAGGCATTATGACAGGCACCTGCAGTCCTAGCTCTTGGGAGGCAAGAGGATCACTTGAGTCCAGGAGTTTGAGGTTGCTGTGGGCTGTGATGCCCTGGCACTCAATCCAGGGCAATAGACTGAGACTCTGTCTCAAAAAAAGAAAAAAATGAGTCTGGAGGTCAGGGAGGGCAGAGGTGTTTGAAGCCCTGGGAATAGGAGTGGGCCATGCTGATAAAGGGGCAGTTGATGCCAGTTCTGGAGAGGATACCAAGAAAGGGCCCTGAAGGGAAAGGGTGGTCTAGAGAGGAGAGGCACACAGCTGTGCTGGACACAGTGCTGATCCCCACGAGGTCACTAGGGACCAAGTCTCATTGGGTTGTGGGTGTAGAGAGTATAGGAAAGGCAGGCAGGGATGAGGGGCCAGGAACAAGACATTTCTGTTTTCTTTTTTTGTAGAGGCAGAGTCTCACTTTATCGCCCTAGGTGGAGTCCTGTGGAGTCATAGCTCACAGCAACCTCCAGCTCTTGGGCTTAGGTGATTCTCTTGCCTCAACCTTCTGAGTATCTGGGACCACAGGTGCCCACCACAATGCCTGGTTATTTTTTGATGCAGTTTGGCTGGGGCTGCGTTTGAACCTGCTACCCTTGGTATATGGGGCTGGCATCCTACTCACTGAGCCAAGAAGACATTTCTTGAAAGGATTTAGCCATGAAGGTGGACAGGTGGCCAGTAGCAAAAAGGGAGACAGCCTCCAAGGAAGGACTGTGTGGGCCCAATGGAGTGCAATGCTGGACATCAGGGATGCCTGGGGAGGGTGGAAAGCATGTGGACAGCTGCTCAGTGTCTGGGGAGCTGCTCTGGGCTCTCCCTGCCTTGTGTAAGGCCGAAGGCTTAGAGGTTGCAGATGTCAGGGTGTGGGGTCCTGGGAGGGAGAGGGGACATTTTTGCACCCATGCTCCATGGTCTATGGCTTGTTCCTCAGGATGTCTGTGCCCCCAATGGTTCTTGAGGCTGCTGTGGATTTGTTCTCCAGTAAAGGAGTCTTTGGGTCATTAAGAAATTTCCATAGAAAGAGGTATATACATGTTTATTAAGTTTGTTTTCTTTTTTTTTTTTTTTTTGAGACAGAGCCTCAAGCTGTCGCCCTGGGTAGAGTGTCGTGGCATTACAGCTCACAGCAACCTCCAACTCCTGGGCTCAAGCTAGTCTCCTGCCTCTGCCTCCCAAGTAGCTGGGACTACAGGCGCCTGCCACAACGCCCGGCTATTTTTGTTTGGGTTGCAGCCGTCATTGTTGGTTGGCGGGCCCAGGCTGGATTCGAACCCGCCAGCTCAGGTTTACATGGCTGGTGCCTTAGCCCGCTGAGCCACAGGCGCCGAGCCTGCAAAGTAATTTTTAAACATTATTCTGCTTTTTCTTTTTTTAGAGAGAGAAAAAGCTCTCTTTGTCACTTTGTCACCCTCAGTAAAGTGCCATAGCATCACAGCTCACAGCAACTTCCAGCTCTTGGGCTTAGGTGATTCTCTTGCCTAGCTTTCCCAGTAGCTGGAACTATAGGTGCCTACCACAATGGTTGGCTATTTTTTGGTTGCAGTTTGGCAAGGTCAAGTTTGAACCCGCCACCCTAGGCACATGAGGCCAGCACCCTACTCAATGAGCCATAGGCGCTGCCCCCCATTCTGCTTTTCCTTATCAAAATGTAAATTAGGATAAACTTATGACTAGTCTAGGGCAGCGCCTGTGGCTCAAAGGAGTAGGGCGCTAGCCCCATATGCTGGAGGTGGTAGGTTCAAACCCAGCCCTGGCCAAAAACTGCAAAAAATATATATATATATATGACTAGTCTATATTACAGAAAATATGTATGCCTTAAAACATGTGTAATTGGGTAGCGCCTGTGACTCAGTGGGCAGGCCCACCACTGAGGGTGGTGGGTTCAAACCCGGCCCCAGCCAAACTGCAACAAAAAAAATAGCCAGGTGTTGTGGTGGGTGCCTGTAGTCCCCGCTACTTGGGAGGCTAAGGCAAGGGAATCACCTACACCCAGGAGTTGGAGGTTGCTGTGAGCTGTGTAATGCCATAGCACTCTACTGTGTGTAATAAGGTGAAACTCTTGTCTCTACAAAAAAAAAGTGTAATTATAGAAAAGGAAATATAAGTATGCAGTATTTTAAATTGTCCCAATAGAAAAGGAAATATAAGTATGTCTCTTAAATTGTCCCAAGGTATGATTCTGCAAGCATTCCAAGTTTTGATGGACAGAGATTCAAAAATATTTACTGCCCCTTTTCTCAGTGGCCACCAAGGCCTTGGTCTTTCTGAGGAAGCACTGGGGTGAGTCCCTCTCCCCCCAAAAACCATTTACTGATGCTAGGAATATAAAAATGAGTAAGGGCAGCCTCTAATTTCAAGAGCTTCACTGTTTAAGCTTAATGACCCAATGGTAGGTCTGCTGGGACCATAATTTTTTTTTTTTTTGAGATAAAATCTCACTCTGGGGCTTGGCGCCTGTGGCTCAAGCAGCTAAGGTGCCAGCCACATACACCTGAGCTGGCGGGTTTGAATCCAACCTGGACCCACCAAACCACAAAGACAGCTGCAATAAAAAATAGCCAGACGTTGTGACAGGCACCTGTAGTCCCAGCAACTCGAGAGGCGGAGGCAGGAGAATTACTTGAGCCCAGGAGTTGGAGGTTGCTGTGAGCTGTGGTCTCTACCCAGGGCAACAGCTTGTGGCTCGGTCTCAAAAAGAAAATCTCACTCTGGGGCAGCCCCTGTGGCTCAGGGGGTAGGGCACTGCCTCCATATACTGAGGATGGCGGGTTCAAACCTGGTCCCGGCCAAACTGCAACAACAAAAAAAATAGTTTTGGGCGTTGTGGCAGGCTACTCGGAAGGCTGAGGCAAGAGAATTGTCTTAGCCCAGGAGTTGGAGGTTTCTGTGAGCTGTGACGCCACGACACTCTACCCAGAACAATAAAGTGAGACTCTGTCTCTAAAATAATAATAATAATAATAAAAATAAAAATAAACTCTCACTCTGTTGCCCTGTGTAGAATGCTGTGGCATCATCATGGTTGCTAACAGCATCCTCAAACTTTTGGGGTCAAGCAGTCCTCTTGCCTTAGCCTCCCAAGTAGCTGGGATTACAAGCACATGTCATAACACCTGGCCAATTTTTCTATTTTTAGTAGAGAAGAGGCCTTCCTCTTGCTCAGGCTGATCTCGAACTCCTGAGCTGAAAGCAATCCTCTTGCCGTGGCCTCCCAGAGTGCTAGGATTAAAGGCCTGAGCCACCTCCGTGGCTGGGACCACACTTTAAAAAGCAGCCAATATAACTAACAATTTCCTACTATCAAATTATTACTGCCTAGCTTAGCACCTGTAGCTCAAGTGGCTAAGGCGCCAGCCATATACACCAGAGCTGGCAGGTTCGAATAGAGCCTAGGCCTGCCAAACAACAACTACAATAAAAAAATAGCCGGGAGTTGTGATGGGTACCGGTGGTCCCAGCTACTTGGGAAGCTGAGGCAAGAGAATCACGTAAACCCAAGAGTTTGAGATTGCTGTGAGCAGTGATACCACAGCACTCTACCCAGGACAATAGCTTGAGACTCTGTCTCAAAAAAAAAAAAAAAAATTATTACTGCCTGTCTACAACTTAAGATTTATTGCTTACTCTCACTTACTACTAAGTGGTGCTACTCTTCTTCCCCCCAACACTCCATCCAAAAAAGGGGAAGATCCATAATGTACAAAAGAACCAGAAATCGATTGGCACCCTGTCCTTCCTATGCAAATGTAACTATTCTTTGATTCCTTTAAAATTCTATGAAGCCTGTAAATTCACTTATAGATGATGCATACAATGTCTGTGTACTATGGCATAACTGAACCCCTGCCATGTACACTGAATTAGCTCTAGTAAAACTCAAGGACAAACAAGGTGGTACCTCACCCCCAGCAATTTCCAAGATTATAATTCTCAACAAATTCCATCAAACTTCACTTAAAAAACAAAACCTGTTATTGTTTTTCAAATCAAAATAAAGAAAAAGCTCAACAATATGCCAAATATGCATTATCCCTCAATTGGTGTGATAATTTCCTCAAAACCATTCTTATCATTTATTCCCATAATCTCTCTTATTTTTATTTTTTTTTAGAGACAGAGTCTTGCTCTGCCACCCAGGCTAGTGTGCAGTGGTGCAATCATAGCTCACCACAGTCTCCAACTCCTGGGCTTGAGCCATCCTCATGCCTTAGCTTCCCAAACAGCTAGGACTACAGATGTGTACCCCCACACAGCGATTTTTTTTTTTTTTTTGGAGACAGAGTCTTACTTTGTTGCCCTCAGTAGAGTGCCATAGTGTCACAGCTCACAGCAACCTCCAACTCTTGGGCTTAAGCGATTCTCTTGCCTCAGGCTCCCAAGTAGCTGGGACGACAGGCGCCCGCCACAATGCCCAGCTATACAGAGCTAATTTTTTTATTTTTTGTAGAGACTGGTCTTATTATGTTGCCCAAGCTGGCCTCAATGATCCTCCTACCTCAGCATCCCAAAGTTCTAAAGTCTAAGGCTTGAGGTACCACACCCAGCCCCATAATCTCTCCTGCACAGCAATAAATTATTTTAGCACCAGTACATCTATTGAAAAGTTAGTGCTCTGCGCTGGACATAACTACAAGAGGGATTCTACCTAATGTTTAAAAAATTGCAACTTGGGGCGGCTCCTGTGGCTCAGCGAGTAGGGCGCCGGCCCCATATACCGAAGGTGGCGGGTTTAAGCCCGGCCTCGGCCGAACTGCAAAACAAACAAACAAAAATAGCCGGGTGCTGTGGCGGGTGCCTGTAGTCCCAGCTACTCGGAAGGCTGAGGCAAGAGAATCACTTGAGCCCAAGAGCTGGAGGTTGCTGTGAGCAGTGTGACGCCACAGCACTCTACGAAGGGTGATAAAGTGAGACTCTGTCTCTACAAAAAAAAAAAAAATTGCAACTTGGTTGTTTGTACCCTCACAGTAACCTGAAAAT
>CAUYON010044017.1:0-29776 GCA_963573935.1 Arctocebus calabarensis
CTACTTGGGAGGCGGAGGCAGGAGACTCGCTTGAGCCCAGGAATTGGAGGTTGCTGTGAGCTGAGATGCCACAGCACTCTATCCAGGGTGACAGCTTGAGGCTCAGTCTCAAAGAAAAAAAGAAAAAAAAGAACGTATTCCAATTCATTCCAAAAGGAAACTTAAGCCTAATTATTTTATTTAAAAATTAAAGAAACATCCAAAAGCTAGTACCTACTGAAATTTTAAGTAAAGAAATGGGTTTCAGAAAATATCCTGGGTCACAGTTTTTGTAATCAAGCAAAAACTTGGAATCTGAGAATCAAGGCATGTGGGTTTCTGAATCTTCTTTGCCAGCAACAGGTGTTCAGTTGCTCAAAGCCGGGGTTTTTCGATTCATGATGTGGGTGGGAGTCCATGTTTCTTTACAATTTTTGCCTCTCCTCATTCCCACAACAGCAGTAAAGAAGGATTCTCACCTTTGTCCTTCTCTTTGTTCATCAGACAGTGTCGTCTGCCTTCCAACATGGTTGTTACACTGTGAGATGTTGTCCTGACTCTTCTAGTCATTCAAAAGCAGTTGAGTACCTACCTGCTGTGGGTCACTGTTCTGTGTGTAAGAATGCAGGCAGTCCTGGGTTACAAAGAAGATGGCTTCTGTAGGTTTGTTCTTGAGTTGAATTTGTATGTAAGTTGGAACTGGTACATATACCTATTATCTGCAACAGCCTCCATTCATAAATGTGAGTTGTACAGCAGTATGATGTTTGTAACTCCCCTTCGTAAGTGTGAGTTGTACGTAAGTTGGGTGTTTGTTACTCAGGGACTGCCTGTACTGCAATGAAGCAAACAGAGGATTCCTGCTGTCATGGGGCCCGTATTCTAAAGGGGGAGACAGGAGGTTAGTTCGTCAGGTGATCATAGAGCTTGTAGGGTGGTGAGTGCTCTAGGGAAAATGAGGCAGAGAAAGGGGATGGGGAAGGGATGTGAGTCTAAATGAGGAAATCAGGAATGTCTCTCCAGAAATAGCTCTTCAGAAAAACTTGTAAATTATTCAAGAAGAGGCTATGCTTATATTGCAAGTATTCCCCCGACAACTGCCAAAATCAGATCCAAAGGGATGATTATGAAAGTGTATTTGTCAGCTTGGGGAACGGGTGGAGGAATGAAACCGGGAGGAGCCGACTGGGACCTCCCTAGCAATGGACTGAGTGCTTGAAACATAGGTGCTCAACCAAGGCGTGTAAATCCCATCACAGTCACGCTTTTAACCTCGCATAAATCGAGTTCACGGAGGGAGCCTATCAAGAAGTGTAATTTGGAATGCCTGTGTGATGGATCTCCCCTTCTCTGTGCCCATCCATCAGATAGTCCTCTGAAGGGACAAGAACTGATGTGATTGCTGAGGAAAAGAATACAGCACTTTATAAGAGAAATCCTGGCCACGTGCCGAGGGAGGAAACATCCGCCCTCCAGCCGTGGGAGAAGAATGTGGTGGCGTTTCCTCCTGGCATGCTGTTCTGAGGTCAAATCTTGGAGCAAGGTGCACTGTGCTGGTAGGTATGGAAGAATCTCAAGCATGAGACTAATAGCAAGTTTCCCCTACTCTGCCTGAGGAAAGCTACATATTCCTGGTTAAAAACCTTTCATGTGCAGACACATCCCAGAGCAATAATGCAGAAGTTGAGGAAAGTGACCAGAAGGAAGAGCTGAGGTAGAATTCCAGGCTCCCCAAGGCCTGTTCAGGGCACCTCGAATTGCACTATCCAATATGGTATTCACTAGAGACACAGGATACTTAAAATTCAAAGTAATCAAAAGCAAATAAAATTTGAAATTTAGTTCCTTAGTTGCCTAGCCACATTTCAAGTGCTCAGTAACTATGTGTGTGTAACTGATGGCTACCGTATCAGGCAGCACAGATACAGAGTTTCCATCAGCCCAGAACATTCTATTGGGCAGCAGTGGTCAGCAAACTTTTTCTGCAAAGGGCTTGATAGTAAATATTTTTGGCTTTATAGACAAGAAATGCTCTATCGTAATTTTTCAATACTATCATTGTAGCATGAAAGCAGCCATAGTCTAAACACAAATGAATAGGCATGGCCACAGTCCAATGAAGCTTTAGTTACAAAAGTGAGCTTTGGCCCGAGAACTGTAGTGTGCTCCTCCTTGGGAAAGAGGATCCAAAAGGTCCCCCATGCCTCAGTGAAGGGGCAGGAGCCACTGGAGGAAACGGTGGGCTAGTGGAGGCCTGGGCTAGGGCCAGATCACTCATCTGGGCACCCAAAGGGGATAGAGGTTTAGGTGCTACTCGGCACCTACAGGGTGAGGGCCGGCCTTGGTGCCATGGGACAGCACTCAAACTCACACACACAGACTCAAGGCCATCCTGAGAAGGAGCAAAATGACCAAGCCCCAACGAACCAAATGATCTAAAAGAGATATTGTTTCAATAGAAGAGACAGTGATGCTGTCTGCTGGCAAATGGAGGTCTCCACCACCCCAAAGCCACCACTCTCAACCTCCTGAGGGCAGAAGAGCTGAGGAGGCAGTGTAGATCCATTACAAAAAAAATTGCTTTGCATCTTTGAGTTATAGTGCAAAAAGAAAGTCAATGGTGTGAGGCAATGTTTTCTCACTTGCACATAAAGACAGTTTAGAAGGAAACTTTTGCACTCTCTCCGGGAGCTCTGATTTGAGATATTTCATCTCTGCAGCCCCACCAGGGCCTCTCTGACTGATGATATGCTCTGTGGCACTGTGTGAAGAGAACATTGGCCTCAAAGGAGAAGACCCAGGCTCCAGCTACGTGTGGCTTATGCTAAACCTCTGAACCATGCTGGGCCTCGGTGATTTCGTCTGCCGCATTGGAAGGTGGAGCAAATAACTCCTAACTTCTTATTCAGTGCAGAGGTAATATTTTTATGATTCATCTAAAAGATGCCAGGCTGGAGTTGAAGCCTTTGACTCTAATTACTATAGTGAACCCAATCGCATGTCAACAAATTCTTAGCTTAACTGGTAATGTTCTACTGGTTCACTGAAAAGTCTTGACATTTGATACTTAAAGATCATGGTGCCAACATGGTCAGTTTCTGCTGAGGGTGCTCTTTTTGGCTTGTGCACAGCCACCTTCTCAATGTGTTCCTACATGGCAGGGGAAGACAGAGAGAGTTGATTTCTTCATATAAATGTGCTAATCCTATGATGAGGCCCTACCATCATGACCTCCCAAAGTCCTTATCACCAAACACCATCACATTGGAAGCAAGGGCTCCAACATACAAATTACAAGGGAACACAATTCAGTTCATACCACACACCTTCAAATTACTTTATGCTAAAGTTCTTGAAAATTTCCAACCCACTCATGGTCAAAACAAAAGGAGACACACGTCTCCTCAGTAGGAAACTTTTGAGAAAGACTATCAAGTTGTGGCCCCACTTTTTTTTATATATATATTCAAAACAGAGGTGGGATGGGAGAATGACTGTCTCAATTTTCCACTATCGTGATAGCTAACCTACTGGGCAGCTCACTGGGTGACAGGAACTCTTCAAGGTAATTTACATATATCATCTTATTTCACCTTACCACAACCAAAAGTCGTAGCCATGATTATTAAACCTATTGTAAAGATAAAGACACTAATACTTGGAATGTCTAAGTAGCTTGCATAAGGTTACACAAATAATATGAGACTGAGTCCAGATATAAAACCCAGCAGACTAACTCAGAGCCTGCCTTTCTAATTACTATGCCCTGTCCTTCTACAGCCTCTTTGTTTAGACACACACACACTCACAAATTACAGATGTGCTTGAACAAAGTAATACATGTTTAATGCATTAATAATACATATTAATGCCTATAAGTTATTCACACGTTGTGGTGGATGGCTTTAGCTTACTAAGTGAAATGTATTATCCTGACATCTTGATTCGATTAAAGTTTCAGGAAATGATGATTGGTGAGGACTAAGAAGATAGTTTGAATTGGAGCCCTTGATGGAGTGGAATTTCAGACAGAAGGTTAAATTTAGGAGGATGAATACGTAGGGATGAAGACAAAGGCTTTCGTGTCTAATGAGAGGAAAAGGTAGCGAGAAAGAGGAGGCCGTCTCGGAGCAAGAACTGAGGAAAGTGAAGTGAGCCTGTTCCAGGACGCTGTGTGCCTACTACCGTACTAAGGACATCCCAAATGTACTAACTAACCCTCTCCCCAGTAATTTGTACTGTGTATATAGCTTCCTCGGGAAAAATTTTCTTTCTTTCTTTTTTTTTTTTTTTTGTTTAACATAGCCTTCATGGCATTTTCTTTTTTTTTTTTTTCCAGTAGTAAGACAGAATTTATTTACAGAAAAGAATACAGAAAACACTAAAGCTCCCGGTAGAGAGAGAGAAGTCAAGTGGGGAGAGAAAAGCTCCCTCCGTTTCTCTCCCAGTCTTTCCTGGTCTCCCCCTTTAGACTTTTAGTGTCAGGGTATATATAGGTGTATGGGTTCCTTGGCCAGGAAACGAATGAACACAGTCCCTCCCGCCATGGGCAAGGTGAATGAATGAATCAATGAATGGACACAGTCCATTCATGGAATTGAGGCCTAGGAAATTCATATGAAATTGACCTAGGCATAGGAAATGGGGGTTCCACGTTTAGTCCTAAGTGTAAAGTGAAGGAGACACCAAGGCACAGGTGTCTCCTTGGCAGTTGTCCAGCCTTTTTGGCTGTTGGAGCCTCCGGTGGGAGTTGGAGGTCCCCCTCCTTGCCTGTCATTCAGCCCGCTGGTTCTTCAGCTGGCTGCCGCAGCACAGGCACCACCAAGGACAAGGCGGCAGGTCCGCCAGTTCCGCTGAGCTGGCTAGAGCGTCAAATGTCCTGCGTCAATTCTCCCTCTCCGAGTAGAAACTCTAACTGCTGTTAGGGGAAAAGGGCAAAGACTTGATCTAACTGCTTCCTGCTGAATCAGGCGATGATAGAAGGGGGCAGTTAGGGTTTCTCTGGAGGGAGAGTGATACAGGGGTTCATGGACCGGAACCATCTTTATTGCCTGTGGCTTGATGACATTTCTGGAAAACATAAATCTGATTAGTATAATCAGTAATAGGCAAAGGTAGAACAGCATCAGGTCAGAAGCACTTATTCAGTGATGCTAAAAGAAAACCATATTAGGATTTTTCTTGCTGTTTCCTGAATACTAACTTCAAATTTTCTTTTGGCTCACAAGTGTAGGTGGTCTGTGGTTGGCCATCTTCATTGCCTGCCTCTGTAGAAGATGGAGGGTTCCAGGACTTTACTCGTGAATGATGTATGTAGGAATCAACTCCTATAACTTTAACAGCTGTAGAAGACAACAAGATAACAGGAAAGGGACTTCCCAAGTTGGGGTTAGGGAAGGTGAATTAGAGGGAAGAGTTTTGATCATGACTAGATCTCCAGGAGGGAAAAGTCCCTGTCTTAGTTAGCATGCCCTTCCCCAAACGGGGAGCAGGACTTTCAGGGACGATTAGGGAGGCATGAGAGAACAGCAAGTCATCTCAATTGCAGCTTAAAGGTTGGGAGAAAAATCTGGTAACTGGCTTTCCAGACACTCCCTGTATAGTTATGGATTTGGGAGATAAAAGACCAGGGTTAGAGAGAAGTACAGAAAAGGTTGCTCCAGTGTCCAAAAGAAATTTTATCTCCTGGTACTCCACTATATCAAATTGATTTTTGAAGTACTAAATATACGTAAAAATTTTGATGTGCTGAAAGGAATATTGAAAAAATGTGCAGAATTATGTCACTAGTTTCCTTTTTTTTAAATTTCAGATTAATATGAGGGTACAAATGATTAGGTTACATTGTTTGCATTTGTTAGGTAAAGTTCAAGTAATAGTTGAGCCCTTCACCCAGGGGTGTGCTTATATACTCTTACATTGTGGACCTTAGATAAGAGCTTACCAGTTACTCTACCTCCTCCCCTTTCCCTTCCTCTCTTCCTCTATTTGAATTCAATGGGATTTTTCTCTCCTGTGGACATAGAGTGTGAAGCTATTGGTTTAATATTAGTATTGAATACATTGGATACTTGATTTTTCTATTCATGTGATAGTTAGTTCAGAAGAATGTGTTTCAACTCTCTTCAGGTAAACACAAAAGATAGAAAGTTCTCATTATTTTTATTGCTGAGTTATATTTCATGGTATATATAAACCACAGATTATGAATCCATTCATGGGCTGATGGGCACTTGGGTTGATTCCATGTCTTGCAATTGTGAATTGAGTTACAATAAACACTTCTAGTGCAAATGTCCTTTTGACAAAAAATTTTTTTTTCTTCCTAGTAGGTGCCTAGTAATGGGATTGCAGGATCAAAGGAAGGTTTGTTTTGAGCTCTTTGAGGATTCTCCATACTTCTTTTTATAGCGGCTTAGTGGGATTAATTTGTAATCCCATCAGCAGTGTAAAAGTGTTCCCTTCTCTCTATATCCACACCAACATCTGCAGCTTTTGAATTTTGTGACATGGCCTATTCTCAGTGGGGTTAGGTGATATCTCAGAGTGGTGTTGATTTGCATTTATTTAATGATTAGGTATGATAAGCATTTTTCTTGTGTTTGCTGGCCATTTACCTGTCTTCCTCAGAGAAGGTTCTGTTTAAACCTCTTGCCCACTTATCAATGGGATTGTTTGCTCTTTTCTTGTTGATTAGTTTGAATTCTGTAGATTCTAGTGATCAACCCTTTGTCAGATTCGTAGCATTCAAGTATCTTCTCCCATTCTGAAGGCTGTCTGTTTGCTTTAGTTGTGGTACCCTTAATCAGTGCAGAATCTTTTTAGCTTGATCATATCCTACTTATTTGTTTTTGGTGTTGCTGAATTGCCATTGGTGTCTTCTTCATAAAATCTTAAGAAATATAGTTGACAGTGTCCTTTCTGATTTACCTATGCAAATTTAAACTTGCTTGGCTTAACAGTGTTGCTGGGAAGGCTTCATTTGTTTTCGTCCATGTGGATTTTATGTATCTTGATTTCTGTGTATCTTCAAACTTTCATAGTGACCCATGTAAGTAGACAGTTTCATTTCTGGGTTCTCTTTTCTTGTCCATTGGCCTCTGTCACTGCTTTTATATCAGTACCATGTTCTTTTGGTTACTAACTTTGTAGAACAATTCAAGTAATGTGATCCTCCATATTTGTCCTTTTCCTAAGATTGCTTTGGTGATTTGGCTAATTTTTGATCCCATATAAAACATAGAATTATTTTTTTTAGATCTGTGAAATATGATGTTGGTATTTTGACAGGGATTGCACTAACTTTATAAATCAGTTGGGCAATAGGGAAATTGTAACAATGTTGGTTTTTCCACTCCATGAGCATGAGACGTCTGTGTCATCTGCAGTTTCCTTCATCAGTGTTCTATAGTTCCCCTCGTGGACATCTTTCACCTTTTTCTTAAAGTATATTCCTGGATAATTTATTTTACTTATAACTGTTATAAATAATATTGAGCATTTGATTTGACTGTCAGCTTGACTATTGTTATATAGAAATGCTACTGACTTTTGTACATTTGTAACCTGAGACTCTGCTGACTTTATCTATTCTAGGAGTCTTTGGTGGAGTCTTATCAGCATCACAGGTGCTTTGACCTCTTCTTTTCCAATGTAGATGTTCTTTATTTCCCTTGCCAGATTTCAAAGATTTCCAGTGTTATGCTAATTAGAAGTGGTGACAGTGGGCACCCTTGTCTCCTTCCAAATATTAGAGACAATGCTTTCAACTTCTCCTCATTCAGTATGACAGCAGTTCTCAACCTGTGGTTCGCGACCCACAGGAACTATATTGAAGGTGCATGGCATTAGGAAGGTTGAGAACCACTGCAGTATGATGTTGGCAGTGCGTTGGCCATGTACAGCGTTTATTGAGAGATTTTTAAATCATGTAAGTATGCTGGATTTTATCAAAGGTTTTGTATTCATAAATTGAGATGATCATATTGTCTTTTTTTTTCTTTTGTTTATGTGGTAAATCACATTTATTAATTTGGATATGTTGAAACAATTTTGCATCCCTGGGATGAAACTCTCTTAATCATGGCAAGTTTAACGTGCTGCTGAATTCAGGTCGCTAATATTTTGTAGAGGATTTTTCATAAGTGTTCAAAAGGAATATTGATATGTAGTTTTCTTTTCTTACCTTCTTTCTTCTTCTTTTTTTTTGTCATTGAATTTGCATTAGTGTGACACTAGCTTTGGAGAATGAGTTGCAGCGGATTCTCTCCCAATGTTGAAGAATAGTTTCTCTAGTATTGATGCCGGCACTTCTTTGTAGGTCTGATAGAATTCAGCTTGAATGCATCTGCTCTGGGGCATATTTTTTGCTGGGAGGTATTTTACTACTTCTACTCTCATCACTGACCCAAAGGTCATTCCTCAATAGGTTGTTTAATTTCCATAACTTTGTATAGATTTGAGAGTTTCTCTTGGAGTTGATTTCTAGTTTTATGTCACTGTGGTCTGAGATGATACATTGTATGATTTTGATTTTTCTGAATTTGTTGAGATTTCCTTGTGGACTAACATAGAATCTCCCCTGTAATGATGAGAAGAATGGATGTTCTGTAATATTTGGGTAGAACTGTGTACCGATGTTCTACCCAAATATTATATAACATACATTCTTCTGTTACGTGTCTGTTATGCCCATTTTTTGTACAGTCCCATTTATGGTCACCAATACAGTCTTTATCTTTGTTAGTAATTCTGTTTTCTATCTTATGTCTGAAAGAAATTTTTCTTGGATATAACAATGGTCATGGAAAAGGGATCGGTTCACCAGGAAGTTGTAAAGCCCTAAAATTCTATATATAAATTCTATTCTACATAAAATAAATATTGACAGAATTAAGAAAACATCGATAAATCTCTATCAGTGTGCAAGATTTTTAACTTCCACTCAACACTCTACATTAAGCATACAAGGATTTCTTTCAAGCACTTAGTATATTTGCCAACACTAACCACAAACAAATTTATAAAGCAGCTCTTTAATTTTTTTTATTTTCTTGCTTATTTTTTATTTTTATTTTATTCCTTTTGTTGTTGTTGTTGTTGAGATAGAATCCCACCCTATGCCCCTGAGCAGGGTGCAATGGCATCATAGCTCACCGCAACTTCAGTCCTGGGCTATGGACATCCCTACCTCAGCCTCCGGAAGCCACTGGGATTATAGGTGCTCTGTGCGGCACCTGGCTGGGTTTTTCCGTTACAGGCGTGAGCCATGGGTTTGTTCAACCCATGCCCAAGCAGGGTCGAACAAACCACACTATAACCTATTAGAAAAGATAATGGTACTCAAAAATTAGAAAAATTAGAAATTACTTAGAAGCAAATGATAGTGAAACTATATCATGTAAAACATTTGCAGTCTAGGTAAAGAAGTATTGAGTTGGAAATACATAGACTCAGAAAAGAAATCTTAAACATTTATAAGTTAAGGATCTATGATATTAAATTAGAAAAAAACAGAACATACTTCAATTACATGGAAACAAGTATGTAGTATCACTAAGAGCAGAACCTAATAAAATATCAAACAAACCTAACATGGAAAAGTTTAACAAAAGTTAAACTTGGCTCTTTAATAAAACTGAATAAAAATATACAAATATCTGGTGAAACAGGAGAAGCAGAAAAGATTAAAAGAACAAATTTAGAAATGGTAAAAAAACAGAAATAAATTTTCTATATATAAAAATGTGGTAAAATAATAGTATTTAACATTCTCATTTGATAAACACACAAAAAAGGTAAAATGGACAATATGTTGAAATGTATTCACTATATGTCACTATTTAGTATAAACTACTAAATCAGTAATCCAAGAAGAAATAGAAATCTGCAGGGGCCACAAAGTCATTTAAAAGAATTGAACCAAAAGTGTATCCACTGCCATATAGAACATCAATCCCAGGCACGTCAGTGTGTCAAAGAAGAATGTGAAGCAGTCTGCCTGATGAAGAAGGCTAGTCAGAGAGCAAGTTTTCTTGAGCCGAGTCCTGAAGTATTACTAAGAATCTGCTTGCAGATGGAAAAGCACAGTATGTGCAGAGGTCAAGAGGCATTTAATGATGTTATAAATTTATGTCAGTAGTTCAGGAAAATGGAGAGGTGTCAAAAAACAGTATAAAAATGAGGTAGGAGGTGAGGAAGGTAAAATAGGTATAGCCATGTGTTTCATGTCAAACCCAAAGTTACATAACTGAGTTGTATTTCCTCTCTCTCTCTCTCCCTTTCTCTCTTTCCCTCTCCTTTTCTCTCTCCCTTTCTCTGTCTTGAATATCTCAATGGTTGCTTACTCCTTCCATTCAAGTACCATACATTGGAGTCCACTGTGGTGTATGTAGAGGTCTGGTGAAGAGTTTTCATGAGAAGTGATGAGTTTAGGTTTGTATCTTAGCATTATTTTTGGTAGTTTCATGGAAGAAAGATTGGAAGGAGGCAGTGGAGTGGTAGGAGGGGGAACAGTTAGACGGCTATTGCAATAATTCAAAGAAAAGGAAGTCAAGACTTAAGCTAAGAAAGAAAACATAGCACCGAGAATGAATTTTTCTACCCGAGCTCTAAGATTACAACAGGATTCTGGGCACATTGAGGATGTTTATCAACACATGTGTCTTCTCATTACTGTGCATTTCCATCTAGGGAGCACAAAAATTTAGGTATAAGGAGGAATGTATTAATTGTAATAATACAGAGGAAGATAATTTCACTCCCTAGAATTGATCCACTAAGATCTGGCAGTGTTAAAGCAGTTATAGTGAGAGAACTTTTCCCCAGTGTCTCAATGCATTTCTCTATGAAGAATAGTGATATCTAGCCACTAATTCATTGGGCCCAGGGCAATTTCTGGTAGTATTCAGGAATTCCAATAAAATATGACAAGAAGGTGGCACTGGTTGCACTGGGGAAAAAGAAGAAAGACCCCATATGAAACTCTCTGGGGGAGTTTCAGGGAGAAATTTGATAGAGTATTAAAGATTGACAGACTCTGGAGCAATTTCAAACTATGAGAGAATTGAAAATGAGAATCAAGGGAATTTTTATAACCTATTGTCAGACTGCTGATCTGGAGGTCTTTGAACACACCAAACCCCGGCAGATTAGTCCACATTAGCATCTGGCCAATATTCAAATGTAAGAAGGATCAAATTGGTTTTGTTTGTTGTGGCATAGTAAAATAAATACATGAAAGTAAAAAGTCTGTGTTGTGCAATAGAGTTTACACCAGAAGTGTATGGAGAAATATACCTTAAAAACACCTTGAGCTTTTACATATCAGGTCATTAAAATACACAGGATTTTTTTGACATTTTTTCAAATGTTAAAAATAAAGTGAAAAACGTTTTTGTCCTTTGAATGTTCATAATCAGACCATCAATCAGTTGAATAAACATCATGACCCATCTTTGCTGTGGAAAGTCATTTTAACTTGGATAGTAGTCAGGTCTGAAGTTAACATGCAGATTTCTAAGTGTGACAACAACCAAAAAAGGAGTAACTCTGAAGGCTATGGTTTGTTCCTTGTGTTTGTAAATATTCAGATCAACTTGAGATAATACTTTATTATTCTCTCTTGAGCGTAAAAAATTTCTGTCTAAAGAACAAAACCAATGTTGTAAGAAAATCACAATGTGTGTCAATGAATGCTAGCGTCAGAAAGAGAGGAAATGTTTAGTATTTAATTTATAAAAGACTTATGCACTAGTATCTTATAAAAATATTATGCTGTAATAGGTTTCTCAAGCTAACGGAATTTAATATTTTTTATTGCATGTTTGAAAACTTTAGCTTTCAAAGTTATAGCTAAGCTCTGCTGTAGGGTATACAATTATTAGAGTCCTATAGGGATATATTCTTTCCCTCCTAGGGAAATCGGGATAGTGGCAAATATTTTATTTTTTGCAGTGGTGGAATTTTTAGTTTTGTAGGTAGGAATCAAGAATCTATTCATTAATTATTAATGGGATAAGGGAGATTTAGAAAGGGAGATTGTCACTGCAGTCAGAGCCACTTGGCTCAGAAGCACAGGGGCATTCCAAGTTCTGTATGGGTTGAGGATGTGGGTACGATACTGCTACATTTGTAAGGTAGCTGAGAGTTACTTACAGTCAGTCGTGTAAGGATTCTGGGGTTGATTTGGGAGTTCTCGACTATTTGAGTAGCTTCTTTTAATAACGTTTGGATATGAGATTCCAGAAAAAACATCCATATTCCCTCCTCCCTCCTTCCAATAAGAACATTGGCGTTAGCATCCGCAAAGGGACAGCTGTGTCCTCTAGCAGTAGCTGAGTGCATGACCTCGTAGCCGATGACGCCACATAACTGGGTGCAAAGTCATGCTGGAAACTCTGATTATTTTCCAGCATTGATTGTATATGAGACCATGCATTAGGTATTTGAAATACGTTGTATCATATAATACACCTCACAAATACTTAAGGTAAACAATTGTACTGCCATTTTGCAAATAGTAAGATTGGAGCCACAATTTGTTAATAACTAACATCAGGCCGACTACAAACTGTGCTTCTTATTCTGCAGTGTGCTGAATCTCAATAGACTTCCCAGTTCACATCTCGCAGTTTTTCAAATGCCTTGTACAGTTCTTCCTTACACCATGTTTTTAACGATTTTCAAGAACTAAAAATGTCCTACTTTCATTGCAAAATAGTTATTGTTGAAGTATCTCTTCTAAATTTTTAAAATAGACTAAATTTTTGAAATTTTTGAATAGTCCCCATATTTACTAAGCCCATGTCATACTCTGTATTTTTTATTTTCACTATTTGTGGCATATGTGTACTATGGAATACTATTCAGCCATGAAGAAGGTGAATTAGGGCCTTTTACAAAAATTTGTATGGAGGTGGAGACCACTATCCTATGCGAAGTCTCTAAAGAATGGAAAACAAAGACTACATGTACTCACTATTACATCAGAACTAACTGAATATCAAAAGTGCAGAGAGGGGGTAAAACTCAGTATCCAATGTACTCAGCCCTATCAGCAGGGGGAGAAGGAAAGATAGAGAACAGGTGAAAATTTACCTTACAGGTGCAATGAACACGATCTCACTGATGGGCACTTATAATCCTGATTTGAGAATTACAAAAGATGAACCAGCACATTGTACCCCATGATTGCACTAATGTACACAGCTATGATTTAATAAAAAAGGAGAAAAAAAAAACAATTACAAAAATGATCTGTGTAACCAAAAATGTGTACCCTTGTAATATTTTGAAATAAAAAATTAAAATAAACTAGGGGATTAAGAGAAATCCTAAAGACAATATTGGTTTTGCATGTTGATATAACATACATTTTTTTTTCCAAATAGAGCAAATTGCTTTTGAATGAAAAAGTTCTTATATAAGAACTAGCCAGTATTTTACATTTTTAATATAAAACTTAGCAGTTAACTTGAATAATTCATCAGACTATATGAAGTAATATAGAAATTTCAAAGTGAACATCTCAGGGCCCAGGATCTTACATAACAAAACTAGATGGATAATTTCCACCGTGAGCTAGAAAAGCAACAAAATATTGTTTAATAATTGAAGCATAATAACAGTGGCACATTAATTAAAGTACATTCATATAACTGTCAAAGAATGTTTGAAACATAAATACATTGATGGAACACTGGTAATGATTGAAAACCACTTTGAAATTAATGTAAGTATTTAAATGAAGTGTAACAATTTTCTAACAAGATGTTTTTAAAATTAAAATGTATGCCACTTTATTTTATAATAAGGTATGATTATTGAAGACCATATAGAAAAGTAGAAAGAAAGAAAACATCACCATTACATCCCATCAGACCTTCTGGTATCTTATCCCATCCTTTCCTTAGCACCATTTCATTTATACCAACACCAATGATGGCTAGTGTATGTGCCTGGACAATTCTCCTTGCTGAATCTCGATTATTCATATTCAACTTCTAGCTGAAACAAGACTATAGTCTGTGGTAATGTGACTATAATTTGTGACTCATCTCACATTTGGGCTGAACATCATAAACTGGAAGAGAACGAGAAGAGATTTTCAGACCTGACTTCATCACCCTGGAAAATACTCTGTAATATAACGTAGCGTAAGCATCTAACAGACACCAACTAAATTTATTTAGAGTGTGCAAAATTTCTTCCACGAAGGTTGACCCCCTCTCTAAAGTTATCTAGGATTCAGAGAGTCCCTGCTTACCTAAACCACTAGGTATACTTCAGATATTTTCTTAGGAAACCTGGTTAGCTTGGCTTATTTCCACAAAGGACATTTTTGCTTAATGAACTTCTCAGGAAAGTCTCAAGACTTTCTGTCAAAAAAAAAAAAAGACTATTTTCCTCCAATATTTAGGAAACATGATCTCTAAGTGGTTGATAAGTTAAGGCTCTGAAGTATCATGTATTGTTTATTTTACTCTTATCCCTTCTGACTTCTATTTTGATTTATATGTTTTATAATGTACATGTCACAGAAAAAAAATCAACACTAGCTAGTTAGCACATAAAAATACATATGCCTATAATAAATGAAATGTATTTTAAATAGTAGAGATAAGCGTTAGCACAAACAGAACCTATACTGTTGCTGCATGTTCATAGTATGTATTTTTTAAATATATTTCCTTTTCTTATAACATATTATTAAAGAGATAGTAAAGCCCACTTGCCTTCTTCAGTGGTAAACCACTATAATGTAACACTGGCTGCTCGGTGAGTTAGCGGAGGCACTGAACAGGCAGGTGCTCTTAGAGAAAATACAAACTTCTCAATACATTTTCTTTTTAGAACGTGGTAGCACTCTAGTAATAGAGGTTTAAAGTATTGCACGCTGTGTTTGATTATTCCATTTCAATAATGAACAGAATTTAGGCTGCATCTTCTTCAATGAATGACCCACACGTTATCAGCTGAGGGCTGGGCATGGCACAGAGAAATATTAATAAGCTTTCATCTACCCAGTGCAACGTCATTCTGCTTCACGGCATAACAATCATTTCCCATCAGCACCAAAGTTCTTTTAATATTGTAATATCAGTTTACACTGTCTGTAGAATAATGCCTTAATCTCAGATAAATGTTAGTAAAATACATGTACAAAGATTACGGGCTAGGTATTTCCAACTGGTCTACTTATTATTACATTTGTTTATTCACTGCAGTCTGTCACACCCCCGCCTTTGAAAACTCTATAAAACTTAAAAGAAATTACCAATGTTTTCATGTTAATTTGTCTGTCCAAATCTTCCATTTCTGAAGAATTTCAATTTTTTTTTGAAGATTTTCAATTTTGACAATTTAAATTTTTGTAAGGAATCAGTCATTTCTCCAAAGTTATCACATACATTGCCCTAGAATTAAATATAAGTAGTACTTTAATTTTACCTTCTCCGGACCTGTATCTATCTCTCTTCCTCTTACTATCTCTCTTTTTCTTCCTCTTTTCTTTTCTTACTAGAAGAAGAAGAAAGAGTTCTAACAATTTTATTTGTCATTACCAAAAACAGCTTTTACTTTAATTTTTCCAAACTCTGGTTATTTATTTTCTGCTTAATTAATTTCAGTTCTTATCTGTATCAGTTTCATCAAGTTTATTTGAATGATGTTGATCTCTTTCTTACTTTTATATATAATGTTAAAAACTTAGTGTTTCTAATACTAAAAGAAATGCTGCACATTTTCTGGGCATGGTTTTTCCTGTCTCATAAGTTGTCAGTATGAAATAGTCTGTTTCAAAGACTCAAGGTATTTTGCAATTTTCTATCAGTTTCTTCTTAGAACCAGGAATTATCGAGGAGCCTACTTCTTAATTTCTAATGAATTAAGATGCTTTGGCTACTTTTTATTATTTATATCTGGTTTTATTGGAGTTGAATCAAAGGATCTAACATTTAATTTTCTAATTTTTAATTTCTGTAGTTTCTATGTGGACAAGACCATGATGACTTTTTAAAAGTGTTTAAGGCACACAAGAAAGATGTATTCTCCATTTGAGCATTGAAGGTTTTATACCAGGGTACACATCTGTTCATGTGTTCAAAGTTATCAATTTTTCTTAGTAAAGTATCCCAAGAATGGAGAAGCAAGAATCCAATGTACTCAATTCTAATATGAAGCCAGTAGATGATGTAATAACACCCACATGAAAGAAAAACTCAAATCAGTTCAAGGTGGGGGAGGCAGGGGAATGAGGGGGCAGGGAGAGGGTTCAGAGGGGAGGGCTGTGCTCCCACCAAATGGGTACAATATCAGGGTGAAATGGCACACCCCCTTGGGGGCAAGGCACAATTGTAAGAGGGACTTTAACTTTCCTTTGTTTTTTGTATCTTGATAAATTTTGTTTTAAAATACTATTTATTTTACTTCACACTTCAAGTTGTCCTAGATGTAATCATGTTATTTTTTTAATTTATTGAATTATTTGGGTACCTAGGTTCTTTAAGCTCTAGAAAGGCTTTTTTCCTGTGTGACGATGGCATACTTAATTTTCCTTAAATGCCTTTTACCGTATTTTACATTAATGTTGATTTCTGGATTGTCCAAAAATTCTATATCTTAATATATATCTCTGACTGATACTCATCCGTCCAGAGAGCCCCTGCTCTTCAGGGCTCAGGTGCAGGGGCCAGGATGCTCTAAGGTGGATCTTCACCAGTGGTGGAAGGCGACTTTGACATTGCAGACTGCAGCTGTAGAGGCAAGGAGGCTCCCGGGGATTTGCTGAGTGTGTGGTGGAAACTTTCCTGCTATCCCAACTTCTTATGTTCTTTCTATGCAGAAAGACATTCTTTTCTTCTTGGCATTGTTGTGAGCAATGGGAGATCAGGAACACGGCGGGAGTGAGGAGCAGTGTCAACTTTCTTATAGGGTAACACGTTTTTCTACTTCCACTCCTCATTCTAGGGCACCTCTTTGATCTCTAAACATTACCCAACCACTGAAATAAAACCTCTTGTAAATAGTGTTGGCCAGAAATTTCAAAATCCTAACGCTGAATTTCTTCTTTTGAGCCCATGAGCTAATGGGGAATGGGAGAAAAGTTATATTCCCTTCTCTCTCCATGAAAAATTATCAGACTTACTACATAAAGCGAAGTGTGCAGTATTCCAAGGAAATGCATTCATTTTAGGCCATATTTACACCTCAACAGATTAGATTTTCCCCATTGGACTGGAGATTGCCCCTGCTCCAATTCTGTTTTATGTATGTATGTATGTATGTATATTATATTATATTCAGTCAAATACACATAGATTGTGAATACATTTATGCATGTGTGGGGTACAATGTGTTGATATATTTTTATACAATCTGACGTGGTTACATCAAACCAATCAACATAGCTTTCACCTCATTTACTTGATTATTGTGTCAAGACATTTATGTTCTATGCTTGACAGGTTTGACTTACATCCTTGCAATATGCTCCATAGGTGTAGTCCCACCTTTTACCCTCCCTCTATCAAACGTCCTACTGCTCGTGGGAATGCAAACTAATACGTTCCTTTTGGAAAGAAGTTTGGAGAGCACTCAGGGATCTAAATATTGACCTGCTGTTGGATCCTACAATTCCTTTGCTAGGAGTATATCAAAAGACCAAAAATCACTTTGCGAAAAAGATATTTGCACCAGATTATTCATTGCAGCTCAATTCATAATAGTCAAGTCATGGAAGAAGCCCAAGTGCCCATCAATCCTTGAATGGATTAATAAATTGTGGTATATGTACACCATGGAATACTATGCAGCCTTAACAAAAGATGGAGCCTTTACCTCTTTTATGTTTACATGGAGGGACCTGGAATATATTCTCCTGAGTAAAATATCTCAAAAATGGAGGAAAAAGTATCCAATATACTCAGTAGTTCCATGCCCCAATTCTGAAATAAGAATTCCTCCTGTGTTTTGGCTTTATAAATAAGGTCTGACTATGTCAAAAACTCAACTTAATGGTATCACTCCATTTATAACAAAATCTTTACAAGTTATATACCTTTATTAAATGTAACCATTTTTATTTTAAAATGAAAATAGAAGAGATTTATCCTTATGAGTTTCAAAGGCCATCCAAAGTTTAGATCTAATTAGCAAGGTAGAGTTATATTTCATGGTGTTTTATAAAGAATTGAATTTCCTCATTAGTATTCATGATTTATAATAAATAAGATGAGAGAAGTGACTGTATAAAAATTTAATCTCTGCCAGCTTCAATGGTTGGACTTTTAATTATGAAGCATTCTCCTCTATGTCAAAGAAAAATGCCCTCTTTCACATTGCTAACTTGTTAATTTTTATTATTAGATGCTCTTCAATTTTTCTCTAATTTTTTTTCTCTTAATCAAAGTTTATTATCATGAGAATAAGAATATCCTGAATATTCTTTGGAATATTTATGGTAATGACATTAAAATATCATCCAACAAATTTAGATCTATGAATAACGAGAAAGGCTAGCCATACTACTGAGAAAATACAAGTTGTCTGGGAAAAACTGAGAAACATTAACAGCACTTTTCTATAGCACTAGGGATTTCTTTCTAGCAGAGAACGAATTATTTTTTAAATAACCTCATGCACCAAAATCAAAGAGAAGAAACTACTCTTTTCTTTTTCTGAAATTATTTGAAAAATGTATTTCTTCAATAAAAATTAATTTTACCCTTTCCTAGAACATTCCCCGTTTTTCAGAAAGTGATCTCCTTTCTTAAAATATCCATCTGACTTTTCTGAAACTTCTAAACTAGGTTGTATATCTCAGATCAATGTAATAACATTTCATCAACTTCTCTATAAAGCTTACCTATCTAACTTCAAGTTATAGTAATTTTTAAAAATATATAGGGAAAACATGTACCTGAGGGGGCTCTTAGAGTTTGTGAAAGTCCACGTCTATTCACAGGGCATGGGAAGAGAAAGAAGTGAGGCCCACATTTATCTGTGTGATATAAATATTAACCAATGCTTTCCAGTCTGTCTTTGTGTAGAATTTGTCTGCGATCATGTTGTAAAGAAGAAGAGGTGAAGAGCTTTTCCCCTTAACTGTATTTCTTTCTTCTTCATCCATGTTTCAATGGCACCCCAAGCACTCACACTGTCACCTGTGGGCTTAAGGGCCACCCATCCTATTGCAGTGCCTCACAGCTTATAGCAGAGACTTCTTGCTAACAGTTTGTTTCCTCTGAACTTCATATCTCCGCCTCACTTACAGTTAGATGTGACCATGTGACTAAGTTCTGGCCAATGGAATGTGAGCAAAATTACTTCACTTCCTGTGCAGCCTCTTACAAACCTGTCCCAGACAGAGCCGCCTGGTCCTTCCTTTTCCTTTGGCTACCTAGCTGTAAATTGAAGACAGAGGATTATGAGGAAGGGAGGTGCTCTGGTCCATGAATAACCAATTATAGAAAGCTGCTTTCCAGGAAAACTCATTGGATTTCCTATTCACACTTGGAGAAACAGTTTTCTGCCATAGGCTAGGTCTCAGAATTTAAACTGGATCTCTAAAATAGGCTGAATTAAATGTTATTGTTTCCAAGTTGGTAATTACGCTCTGTTCTACCTCCTTTTTCCTAACGTAGTTTGCCAACCTTCAGTTCCGTAGTTTTTCCCCTAATAATAATGCGTGTAGAAATAATGCTTGTGGCTCAGCGAGTAGGGCACCGGCCCTGGCCAAACTGCATCAAAAAATAGCCGGGTGTTGTGGCGGGTGCCTGTAGTCCCAGCTACTCGGGAGACTGAGGCAAGAGAATCGCCTAAGCCCAAGAGCTGGAGGTTGCTGTGAGCTGTGACTCCACCGCACTCTACTGAGGGTGATAAAGTGAGACTCTGTCTATAAAAAAAAAAAAAAAAACTCTACCCAGAAATAAGTTATTTTGATAAATTAATCTGTAATTTAAAATATACAGTGGTTATACCTTCAGATCTCTTTCCTGGATTAGGATGATTGCACTCTCAAGTTGTAATTAATTCATTTATTTTTAATGAAAATGCAGAATGCCAAGAGATAAAAATCTGGCATAAGGTTTTAAAAAATAAGTCCCTCTTATTTTTTACTCACACCATTGGAAATGATGTTCGGATCTTACTCACAGAGTGTTCAGCTTTTTCTAATGAGAATTTTCACTTTCAAAACACCAAAAGCATATCTGAGTCTAATTCCTCAATATTTTGGGGGCTGGGCACACACTGTTGTTGGAAAGGAGGAAAATAGTCTAACTTATTTTATCGCACTCAGAAAGAATAAGTCATGGACAGAGCCAACCTCTAGTTACAATTTCATTACTTTCTTGGAGGAACATTCAATGAATGGGCCACTGATTCTCTGTTTTTGTTTGTTTCATCATTTTTGTTTGTTTGTTTTTAGGAAAAATGTAAAGTAGCAATATGCCATGGCACTTTGGAAGATATTTATTAGAAGAAGTTTATAGCATTTTCTATTGTTTTATTGCAGCAGGTGGAGTTTATTTTCATAGAAAGTAAGTGCAGATTTTAGCATAACTTGCCTCTAGTCACAATTTGTTAAATTTGCATTTTTTAATGAGACAGAGAAAAATAATTTCATGAAATTGATGATACGTGTCCAAATGGTTCAGGTCTTTAAAATATGATGTCTCCAAAGATCTGCTGGAACTGCTAATATCATGTTAATATTCCACAGAGTAACATTCATTAATCTAATTAAAACAGACTGAATAGTATGAAATTATTTTCTTTTTTCGATGAGTAATATATTCACGTCATTCAAAAAGCAAAAGCTGTGAAAAGGTATATAGGGAAAATTCTTCTTCCTCCTCAATTTTTGTATCAAGCCACTCTACCTTCCTCAGGGGCAATACATGTTAACGGCTTTACATGTGGTACTATAGAAATACATGCATATATATATATGTATGTGTATATTCTTCCCCCCCTTTCTTACACAAATATTGATACATATACAAAGAACACCTGATTCTTGCTTTCAATGCTGCATTATATTCCACTGACTATTATTTTTTAGCTAACACCATTCAAATATGAACTGTGTTGTTTTGATCTATGTTATTACAAAGAGAGTAGCAACGTGGCTGGGCACAAGGTTGCTTCTGTCATAGCTATAACATGGGCAGGAAGAACAAGGCACTGGCAGCTGGCTGTCCAGGCAGTGGTGTCGGCTCCCATAGCCAAATCCACTGAAGCTGGAGGCCCAAATCAAGAAGCTGCCCACTGCCGCCACTGCCAGTACCTGGAGACCCGAGTCAAGCAAAGAAAGAGAGGTGTCCTGGTCCCTGGTTATCTGCTCCAAGACCTTGCTGCTTGTGTGAAAGAAGGAGCCTTTGAACTTGTACAGACCCTCAGGATCAGAATGTATCTTTGTCACATCTGGGACTGGTTCCCCAGGGAAGGGCTTTGTTTTAGACATATCTGAACTCTTTGTGGCTCCAAAATTTTGACAATAACACTGTTGCAGCCTGGCAACCCTTCTAACCCACAATTTTACTCTGTCCAAGAGCCAAATAATTGCACTAGCACCTGTCTGAGTGGGGATTCTTCCCGAGTCATCATCTCCTAGCTAGGCTTGTAGAGAAGGGCTGTGACTGGAGTCCCTAAGTTCCTGGTTCCAGCCTCATTTTCTACCTGCCTCTGTATGTTGTGGAAAAGTTACTTAATAAGAATTAAAGTGCTCACGTAGTGAACATGGGTGTAGCCGGTTGTAAAATTATCTCTGCCTTTTCTCGCAGCCGTGCATTTTGTTTACTGTGAAGATTGGGTTAAGGACTCAACCCGGAGATGGCTGATTCTTGCTGCAGGTCAGCGGGCCACTATTATGGCCGGGTTCAAAAGATGAATAATTTTATACTGTTTTCTTCTGAAGACAAACAATAAAACCCTCAAAGTGCAGTGAAGAACCTTATACCTACGTCACTCACCAGTGTGTGGGAGTGACTGTAGGGTAACTGCTGAATTAACAGTTATGCTTTTGTGTAATGTTCATCAAGAATACCAGTTGCTCTCAACAGGTGTTATACAAATTGGCGCTCCCACCTACAGCATATAAACTTACTCCTCCCTACACCCCCGAAAGCTATTTTTAAAAATCAATCTTTTTGATTATGGCCAACCTGAGAAGTGAAAGATAGTGTCTTGGTATAGTTTTAATTTGCATTTCTATTTAAGAAAAATAATTTAAGTATATTCTTATGTTTAAAAGCCAACTCTATATACCTTTCTGTCAGTCTTTTGTATCACTTGCTAATTTGTTTTATTGCTTGCTTGCCTTTTTTCCTAGGCCAGGGTATGAGTTAAAATATACATTCCTGAGATTTCATGAATGTCCATCACATACTTTCATATAGATAGCCAAGATCACTCTCTCTAGGTCAGACACCATCGTTATTTATAGAAAAGTCAGACCACACTGGTGACAGCTTCTTTCCTACCCCCTCCTCTGTTTTATTTCCAATACACAGTGCTCATATATTTTAGTAACAGACGGCACTGAAGTTGAAATAATCGTTATGCCACAGTTAATCAGTAGCATTTTAATTAAAAATATAGGCACGTCATCACACTGTAATGCCTAAGAATATTTTCATCCATGTAGTAACAGAAGAATAAAATAATTTTTTCACACTGATAAGAGTCAGAGGTGATGATGTGGATTATATAGCTCAGCTTGCTTTTTAAAATTTCAGATTCATATGATGGGACAAACGATTAGGTTACATTGCTTGTTAGGTAAAGTTCAAGTTGTAGCTGAACTCTTCACCCAGAAGATTTGATGTATACCCTTACATTATGTACCCTAGGTGGGAGCTCACGACTCCCCTCTCTTCCCCTAAATTTAATTGTGTTTTTCTCTCATGGGGTGTATAGTTGTTTACCTATTGGTTTCATATTAGGATTGCACACACTGGATATTTGCTTTTCCATTCTTGTTATACTTTATTATGAAGAGTGTTTTCATGAATGTATTAATAAACTGTGGTATATGTGTACCATGGAATATTATTCAGTCATAAAAATGTGGAACTCCTACCACTTTATTAAATATTGTTTTTAGATGGCATAACTCATTCTGGCCTAACTAACCTGCATCAGCATTAGTGAAGAACACAGACATCATTTGTATTAACCTGGATAGACTTCAGCTGGCTTTTAAAATTTACTAAATCGTCTCTCTTTCTCTGTCTCCCGCCATTCCTCTTTCTTCTCTTAAAATTTCTTCAAGATAACCTACTAGTTTAGAGTAACTTCTACCACTTTATTAAATATTGTTTTTAGAATGGTATAACACATTCTGGGCTATCTAACCTGCATTAGCATTAGTGAAAAATATAGACATTAGTTTTACATATACAACAATCATACTATTCTTAGATATACAGACAGAAAAGCAAAGCTTTTAAGTAAAAGAACTCAGTCTGGGCTCGGCGCCTGTGGCTCAACGGGCTAAGGCGCCAGCCACGTACACCTGAGCTGGCGGGTTCAAATCCAGCAATGACGGCTGCAACCAAAAAATGGCCAGGCGTTGTGGTGGGCGCCTGTGGTCTCAGCTACTTGGGAGGCAGAGGCAGGAGACTCGCTTGAGCCCAGGAATTGGAGGTTGATGTGAGCTGTGATGCCACAGCACTCTATCCAGGGAGAGCTTGAGGCTCTGTATAAAAAAAAAAAAAAAAAAAAAAGAACTCAGTCTGTGAAGGCTACCTACAATACAGTTGAAATCACATGACATTCTGAAAAAGATAAAAGTATAAATATATTAAAGTAATCAATATTACTTGGGGTTTGGAAGGGGGATTGAATGAATGAACACAGGTGATTTTTTTTCAGTGTAGTGATACTACTTTGTATGATACCGTAATGACAGATAGATGGTACTATACATTGTTAAATTTACTCCTAAAGCCTTATGGCATGTACCTTAATATATGCAAATTTAAAAATTATTTAAGAAATTGGGGTACCCCAGGAAAGAATGTAGACTATGACAAGAGAATCTATTCAGGGGTATGGAGAAAAATATATGGACCTAAATAGCTTTGGAAATGAGTGGGCTCTGTAAGATTAAATGCAAAAGATACTAGTATATGAAAACTGTACCCTAGTTGGTCAAGTTTTCTTATGGGGATATGGCTTAACCATTCTCATTAGCAATTCTCCTACCACTATACAGATATACCAACAATTTCGTAAATAACAATTATGTAAATGACAAAAGATTGAATCAGTTTTCTCTGTGCTGAAACAGGAGGCTACAACAAGGGGAGGAGGTTAGAGTGATCTATAGGAAGACACGATAGAGCCGGAGTCCTTAGTATGAAGTCACGTTTAACCTACTATAAATGCAAGTTAGTTTTCTACAGAAATATGGATAGATACATGTATAAGTTGGGGTTACTATACACATGTATTTATTTCCTTGCTTCTTCTTCCTCCCCTGGAAGCAGCAACCTTATTATCAAGAAGCAGAGTTAAGCCCAAATTTGGGTTTCCAATAAAAGTTGCCAGATTTCTTGGAGATATTTCTGATTTTAGGGCTGAGGAAGGAAATAGAAAAATGAGGCTAGAGTGTCAGGAAATAAGGAAATGTTTAAAACCAAAGCTACTCTCCTGTGTAAAATGTGGGAAGAATTCCATAATTATGTTTTCCAAGGACATATTTTCATTGTCAGAAGAAAGACATTTACTAGCATTGAAAATATACTTGTGTTCTCCTATTCCATGGGATGCCTTTTTATAACTGGGGAAAACTTATATTTATCAGTGACAAAGAGACTTATGGAAATCTGCAATGGTTAATTGTGTCAGTATTTTTTAATTAGGAAGTTTTCATGTCTTCCTGTATTTAATTAACATTTCTCTAAGTCAGTAATTTCTGGCTCAACATTTCTTCTTTCTCCCCGTGGAGCCATTAAAGGCAAAATGGGCCCTGTTTCCTCCTTTCTGGATACTTGGACTCAGTTACTCTGAGAAGAGCCTCTGTGTTACGCGGATGCCGCCTGAACCAAGAAACGTGCACTCTGGGTTTCACGATCTGCACTTGGCACCCAGACATATTTATGGGGTTTAATGTACAGTTAGGGTGCAATAACTTTTTAGAAGACAGATGGCAACTGGTTGACAGAGCGGCTAACAGGCTGCGGGCCCATAGTTTGGAAGACAATGTGCTGTGGAGGGCAGGAGAAAAGTATTTATTTCTTGGCAGAGACAATAAGATGTTTGAGACAAAAAAAGTTGCTGGTAGCAAGGTATATGATAGAAATAGTAGGACAAAATAGTGAACATTATTATATTGTAGACACGTGAAAGGAAGGAGTGATAGGAGACGCCAGTGGAAGCACAAACCTTGATTAGAGAACAGAGAAAATGTGCCTTCCTAGCATTTTCAAATTTATGTATTCTATTTCTTTGGGTGTGCTTCAATTTAGGATTATTTGTATCAGAAGTAAGGACTAGAAGGAATTTCAGATGCACATTAAATATGCTGTAGGTTTAAAATGACATGTAGCCAGAGAGTAGAAGTTGGGTGTGGGAGAGTCAGCATTAATTATTTTCCAGAACTCGTGGATAGCGCTCACATCTCAGATCCTCCTCCAGCAGCCTGGCTGGGTGGAGAAGACGGAGGAAATCCCAGCAATGCCTGCCCTGATCGGCTCACTTGTACTGTCTCGGTCTGCTCCAGCCTGTCTCCAGCTGCCGCACCCATGGTTTTGTATAAAGGGTTCCCTAAGCCAGGGGCTTACACACACAGGCAGCCCCAAATGCCGGGCGTTACTGCCCTCCCCCCTTCTTCACATGAGGAGAACAAAGTGCAGCACCGTCTCTGGGGCCTCCTAGACAGTCCCCTACCTGTAAACCACTGCCACTCCTTCTGAAGGAAGCAGGTTAACAGCAGGTACCTTTGACATAATTTTATTCAGAGATATAATTAATTATTTTCATGTGAAGATTTCATGGCTTTGTTTCTTCTCCTGAGAGGTCATTTACTGCCAGTAGGCCACCTGGAGAGACGGGGCGGCATCAGCCATCGTGTCACCCATCTTTCTCCGATTCTCATATTACTTTACCTCCTGGGAATTCTGCAAAAAAGCATATTTTTATAACAAATAATATTATACTTGAAATTTCCCCTGAGTGTCTTGTTCATACATTAAACTCTTCATCATTATTATTATTGATGTGTAGGGTCTTCCTCGCCCCGGACAGCAACAGAAGAATGAGTGGTTTTCACTACTTGTCTCTAGACACACCCAGGTTGAATGTCTCTCTGAATTTTAAAATATGTGCAAGACTCATTTTCCTATCTCCTTTGTTTATGATACAAGTTCAGCAAAGAAATAAGATATATTTTAATAAGACTCCATTTGCAGTTGCTGTATTCACATTTTAAAAATTCTGAAGGATAGCTTGATGAAATGGAGAAATATAGTTTCACAAATTCTTATAAAATGGTATTTCCTCATTGGACTGCAAATGCTTAAAAAAGAAAAGAAAAAAAGAGGGTCTTCTAAAATCACATCTATTTTTTCTTATCATTTTTCTTAAGCAGCAGAATGCCACACTGTCATGTAAAAGTTAAGAGCATATCTACCATTTAAAATCTTAATCGATAAATAACTGTATCTACTATTTATAAGAGCTGGAAATTCCAGGGAGGAGTCTGCAGTAGGAACTACACAAGTAAAAAACACTGCAGCGTTTTCCTGCATAACAAATATGCTGCCTATATCTGCACATAGGATATTTTAATCACACCGGTCTGAACTGAATGTTCTTTTAAGCCAGCCTGAAGGATCTCTCAACAGTCAAAAAAATAGTCAGTGACTGCTCCAGGTTTGTGCTGTCCTTAAACATTTTACCCTAGAATCAGTGCTAGTCTTGGACTCTGATTGGTTTTGATTGAGTTCCATGCCAGTGTCCTAGGCTGAATATTGTGTCATTAGGGACTGCCCAAAGTGAGCATTCATAAAATATTTCTAATGAGTGAAATTTGACATGTCGGGGGTGGAGGCACAGACACAAATATAGAAACAAAAACAATCAGAAAGATATTTTCAGATACTGAGAAGTACGACTAAAAACAGGAAGCAAGGTACTGATGGAGAGGGACTAGAAAGTCAAGTTGAGGGTGGGCGTTAATGGGTTTTCCCAGGAGATGATACTTGAGCTAACATGTATCGGACAAGAGTGTACAGTTAAGGAAGAGAAAACTGTAAGTGCAGAGATCTTGGAGATGGAAATACCTTGATATGTTTGAAAAGGAGAAAGAGGGAATATTGCTGGAGAACACTGACCCAAGAGCCATTGTGGCAAGAATGATATCACGGCCTTGAGGACCAGCCTGAGGACTTTGCATCATGACCAACTTCAGTGGGCATCCATGAGTCCATGTTCAGCAAGGGAATGATAAGATGTATCTTAAGATTTTATGAAAGAAAAATACTTTGGATGCATTTGCAGAGAGCTAAGAGAGAAAGCATGGAGCACAGTTGAGAATCGTGGCAGAATCCGGGTGAGGCATAACCAATGACTTGGGCTGAGTGGCAGAAGGGAAGACGGGTAAAGCAGACTTACTCATTCTATTTTGGATTAAGCAATTCCTGATAAAATAGACGTAGGCGTGCCCGACACAGGAGAATAGCAAATGACTCCACATTATATAAATAAGCCTTCACAGCAATACTATAAGGTAAAGAATTGACTTGTGGTCTTTACACGAAAAACCTGAGGCTCCAAAAGTGAATAAATTTCTAAACAGTAAATGACAATTGCATAGGTACAAAAGTTATGAACAGACAAGCAACATTCAGAAAGGAAGAGGCCAATATAACACCAAAATGTATGAAGACCTGTCGTTATGGTTGGTAATTGTGTGCTCCTAGCTTTATAAGTGTGGTCATCTGAAACATCGTGATATACAACCTACATCATTTGACAAGATCAATCCAAACCCATCACCACCGCATATGCAGTCACTCAAAGAATTAAGATCTCAAGGAAGTTTATCTTTCACAAATACAGAATTACAAAAAGGATATCTCTCCATTTATTGAGGAGGTTTTAACACTTTCACATACATGTACAATACACAGAAAATCAACTTTGTAATAATGTACTTTCAGGATTCATATTTGCAAAAAATATGTTAAACAGGTTAGAACTCTCTAAAAGTTTTTACACAGTTTGTATCTCCAGTATTGAAAAAGATACAGATATTAAATACATAGCATAGCTAATTGGAGTTGCATGAAAAGGGGCAGAAATGCAAAGTTAATGTAGTAGAGGAAGTTACATGCATTTTTTGCATGCTTTTTTACTTATTTGATCTTTGAACCACTTGCTATACTTGTATTTGCAGAGTAGTTGTGGCCTACAGGTTCTATAAGTAGGTGCTTTCTACTTGAAAGTCTGGTTATTTCTCAGCTGTTGCAATGAAGTGATCAGTTTTTCTTTTGTAGTACCTATAATAATTAGCTTTTAAACTTTTACTGTTAAGTAGCTTCTTAAACTTATCACAGCTTTTTTTGTGAGGAAACAATTTTACAAATATTTTCCAGTGTGCTGTAAAGAATACAAGTAAGAAGAAATGATATTTGGCTTCCCCAGGACCAAATCTGTATTTGGGTTTTCCAGAGGAACAGAACCGGTAGGATATATATATTGATACATGAAAGAGATTTCTTAGGAAATCAGCTCATGCAGTTATGGGGGCTGAGAAGTCCCATAGCAGGCCGTCTCTGTCCTGGAGGGCCTGAAATGCTGGTGGTGTGATTCAGTTTGAGTTCAAAGGCCTCAGAACCACAGAAGCCTGATCTAATTCTCAGTCTAAGGCCAGACCCCTGGTGTAAATCCAAGAGTCCAGTGGCTGGGGGGCCTGGCGCTCTGGTGTCTAAGGCAGCAGCAGAAGAGTCTGGCCGTAGCTCTCAGAAAAAGATCTGTTTGTTTACCTTCTGCATTTGCTCTCCCCAGGCCCCTAGACTGCTTCAGTGTCACGGGCAGGTCTTCTCCAGACAGTTCTGCACAAATGCACACATTAATCTCCAGAAACACCCTCACAAACCTACCTAAAATTCCTCTTTCCTAGATTTCGGGATATTCCTTAATCGAGTCAAGTTGACACCTGAATTTCAGTCCGTAAGTCAACCCTTTGTCAACGTGGCACTCATATGCATCCCATCAACCTTTACTTAATTTCCAAATAAAGACAATTACAAAGTAATAGTTCCACCTAACATGATGTAACACTGCTCTGCCTTCCCCAGAATTAGGCTTTTAGGATTTCAATATTTGGAATTACAAAATTTCAAGATTGTATCTTTCAGTGTTTAGACATTAGGAATTTCAGATTTTTAAATTTTTATCTTTTTTTAATAATTTTATTGAGTCATAATTGTGTACATTGGTGCAATCATAGGGCACAATGTGCTTCATATACAATCAGAAATATTTTGATCGTACTGTTAGAGATAGCCTTCATGGCATTTTCTTGATCACTATATAAAGGCATTGATAGTCTACATTTAATAAGTTTCACCAGTACTCTGCTAAGATGCACCGTAGGTGTGATCCCACTAATTGCCCACCCTCCAATTGTGATTCTCCCCCTCCTCTCCCCTCCCTTTCCCTTTTCCCTGTATTCTTGTGCTATAATTGGGTTTTAGCCTTCATATGAAAGCTATAAATTAGATTCATATTAGGGCTAAGTACATTGGATACTTTTTCTTCCATTCTTGAGATACTTTGCTAAGAA